>VCRD01000236.1:256988-295460 GCA_006783055.1 Trinorchestia longiramus
GATATTATTACAAGCTCAACTACTAATTTTTCAAGTAATATTTAAACCAAAAATAATTTATGAATTTACTTAGTATCAAAACTAGGGCACTTTAACATACCTAGCATGCTCTGGTAACTGGAATACTTAATATTAGGAGGTAGCACTTCATTACAATCTGATATACTGTTATCATTGTTGTATCTCTAAACAAAACTCCTCTACTTAGCACCAGTTTTCACACTATGATCAATACCTCAACAAAGTTCCTGAATTTCAACTGAAAATCATCAAATATCTTAGCTGAAATTCATCAATATTCTAACATCTGATAACAAATCCTTTACATATTTTTTAGAAGGTACCTGAAAATGTTATTCTAGAAAGTATAAACAAAAAATATAAATTCTGTAAAGTTAGATACACAAGCCTACTTGATGATGCACATCTCAGAGGAACAAATGGTCAATGGAACTGAAAAACAATTAGAAATATTATATAAAACATTATAAGCATAGTTAGAAGTAAATTGTATAATCACTATGATAAGTAAAGGAGGAACAAATTGCTGTGTATCAGCTCTTTCAACACCAGCACACCAGCTGCTTGTGTTCATGTGATTCAGAAATACAATGTTAATCAGCATATCAAGTAATGATTATAATTAAGATAACCTTTTCCTATATTCAGTCAGACTAGACTTTATCTTCCCTGTATAACTGACAAACTTGAAAATTTTGAAGATATAAAATACATTTTCAATAACAGTGTCTTTTTTAATTGATTCACAATTTCTGTGCATACAAGTTTTATGTAAAAACTATTAGAAAAGCCTTATAGTATAAATGAATTTAAAATATTTTCTTTTACTTCATTATCAATGCCATAAAAAGAAACATATTAATATTCCTCTCAATTTTGAGCTGGAAAAATATCACAAGGAAAACTTGGCATTTGTCTTTGCTTCAGTTAAGTTCCAAAGATTCTCTATCATTTACTACAAATATTTTTCTAATGCAGACTACTGGCACTTTAGCCTGACAATTAAATCAACAAAAACTAGGCTTCTCAACTGCAATGTACCTACCATACATTAAAATGAGCTTTTACAACTACAATATGCCTTTCGATTTGGTATGTCATTTTATTAGTGCCTCAAAACTTTTATGATGAATTATGAAATAGTTACTTGTTAATACTGCTTCAAAATTACTTTACTCAAAGTTGCTACCAAGGAATTTAAAATACAATATTGTAGTACCAAATGACTTTGTAAACAAGGCATCTTATGAAATAAGGATGATGGAGGAAGAGCCAGAATTTGTCGTAGTGAATTTATTGTACGATGTGCATACACATCATGATGCCAAAAATCATGTTTTAAGAAACATTTCGACTACTTCTGTGATTTGAACTCTAGTACAATTTTCTACTGACGATATATTCTTAGCACCTAGCCTGTACACATAAACAAAAACAAATGTCTGCACTGAATACCGTATGAATCATCTAAGGTTTTCTAATGTTTTATGAAAATATATGCATTTGAGAAAAATACTTACCACCGAATTTCAAAACATCAGCAAAAACCACGTGAGAACACACCTCGTACAAATCACACCTTCATACCCTACCGCATCAACGTTTCAAGTGAGCTACAATACCAGAAGTTTGAACTGAAGTCGGCGACGTCCGTACCTCGTGGTTCCCAGACCAGATATCAACAGAAAATTTTGGTACCTACAATTTCCCAAAAGTTACCCTAAAACATTTTTTTGACATTATAAACCAATCGTTTCAATTTCCGTATTGAATTCGCTTTTAATCATTGTTTTCATTTCGTAGTTTTTAGTTGCTTATTAAATCATATTTTTGTACTCTAAAACTCAAACTATGACATGATGATGTAACATTTATGCATTTGCACACAGAGAAATCCGTAAGAAAAATAAAAAAATATCTAGTGAGATTAGTATATAAGCATTCCTTTGACGGAATGCCGATTAGTTCTGTTTGATTTTAAATTGGCCTAGTACTTAAAAATATTCCTTCAATCAACATTAATAGCTCATGCATTATTGATAAACACATACGACTAACCTTCACCAAACTCATGGTGACAGCCGACTGGTGAGGGTACCCGCCAGCTATGCGGTAAGGCCCGGGATCGCTCCCCGTAGCAGTCACGGTATATTTATGCCTAACCATTGAGAGATAGAAGAACATGCCCAACAGCTGGTTGGTTGGACGCTTGGCGAAAGCCACACCTCAACCACGTTCATCGGCACGTCCCTACGACCTCGACTTCAAGTTTCAGCACAAAGGATGGAAAACCTGCTGGAAAAATAAATGAATAAAATAAATGATCTTATTTCCAATAGCGTATACAGTACATATGCATAGGATTTAAATTCTTAATGTTATTAGGTTGTTACAAAAATAATGGCCGATTTCAGAAGCATGCATTTAATCCTTGGTAAATGAACAATAGAGATGTTAAACTTAGTCAAAATATAAACCCTGAGCAGCTATGCATCTCTGCCATCGGACTACGAGATTATTTATCCCTTGTTGATAAAAAGTTAATGGCTGTGATGCAACAAAATCTTTGAAGGTCGTTTCCACCTCTTGGTTAGACCTAAAAGTTTTACCATCCAAAAATGTGCTTAAGTGCTTGAATAAATGATAATCAGTAGGTGAAAGATCTGGAGAATATGAAGGATGTGGTAAAGTCTCGTATGCCAGTTCTCTGAGTTTCTGGACGGTCATTCTTGCAACATGTGGTCGCGCGTTATCTTGGAGCAGAATTGGACCACGTCGATTCACTAATGCCGGTCTCTTTTCGCTCAATCGAGCATGCATAACAGCGAGATCATTGCAGTATCTCTCTGCATTAATGGTCTCATTGACTCCCAAAAAACTGTAGTGAATAACACCTATTGCAGACCATCAGACAGTCCCCATAATCTTTTTCTAGTGCAACATTGGCTTTGGGATGTGTTTGGGAGGCTCATCACGATCGAGCCATTGACCTGATCGTTTACGGTTATCATAAAGAACCCACTTTTCATCACAAGTGACAATTCGGTCAAGAAAGGGATTGTTGGTGTTGCGCAGAGATAGCATCGAGCCCACTTCAAAACGCCTAAGCTTTTAATTCGCATTGAGCTCATGAGGAACCCATTTATCGAGCTTTTTCACTTTTTCAATAATCTTCAAATAGCGCGAGACTGTTGCAATGCTGACACCAAGTGTCTGAGACATTTCTCTAACACTTTGACGTGGATTTTGCTCAACAACTGCATGCAATTGCTCGTTCTCGAGACTACCCAAACGTCCTCTACCCTCTTCATCTTTAAGGCTCTCATCTTTAAGGCTCTCATCACCACTCCGGAATTTCCCGAACCACCTTCGTACTGTCCGATCCCTTGTGGACTCTTCTCCCCATGCTCGGTTGATATTGGCAGAAGCTTTGGAAGCGTTGTGCCCAAGTTTGAACTCGAGCAACATAAGTAGGCGAAGGTCATGTTTTGTCATGTTTATCATGGAGGGATTCTATCCTTCAAAATTATGTTCTGTCTGAAAAGAAGTTACAAAATATTAATGAGCACACATTAATTCTTATGCATGCCAAGGTTCATCGAAATAAACTAAAAAAGTTGTGTTAAAATTACTTTTCAAACCCCAGACCTTCGAGCGGCCATTATTTTTGTAACAACCCAATATATTCATGGAAGCCCCCCTACGAGCCTTAACTTCAAGTTGTCGCACAGAGAATGGGAGGAGTCTCTTTGAGCATCATCACTAACCTTACGATGTTAGCATCATCAATTGAAAATTTGATGTATCTGTACTGTCTTCTTGGTTGGAAATGAAGTTTCTTTTGTTAGTTTACCAATAGATACAAGGGTTATATGTATATATCCGGACGAAATCAGGTATGTTTCACTCTCAGTTATGTAGAAGTTAGCGTCAAAATTCCTATGTGTAAATAATAATTTACTTTATTACTATACTGCTCATAGGTAGTACATATACGTTGAGGTATGACGTTAATTGCAGCCAATATTGAATGTTAATTCCTTATCACAGCGAACAATTTATACCAAATTCTTTTATACTCTGATTGATTACTGAAGTTACAGTCACAATGCTCCTTCGCTAATTTGTTTTGAATATCCCCTTTTTGTTTGAAGTCCAGGGCGAATGTACCCAATGTAGTACGCCCAAGGTACTTAATATTTTACACTGTAGCACGTGTGTCCTCCCATAATAGTTACTGGAAAAATTCTAATCGAAGTAGAATGCATTAACCTCAGATCAAAAAATTTTCAGGAATTAAAGGTTTGTAGTTTAAGAACGTGTGTGATCCCCATTTTTCATTCAAAATAATTAAAATCTCTTGAATGAGGAGGAATTCACTATCGCTTAACTTGCTAATACAATCAGCTTTAGCGTTTACCTTGTTTTCTCGTTCAAAAACGTCAGAAAAATGGCAAGGATTTGTTTTCTAAAAGTCTGGATGAGCAAGAGAAAAAGAGGAATACAATTTCGTTTACAATTTTGTTTTACTTTTCTCTTTTAACGTTTTTTCTCAATCCATCCTTAGTCAAGATCTTCAGCTGTCTCTCAATTTCCCTCACAAGAACAACAAAAACAAAAATAATAGATGCCCTTGATTGAATATAATGGAGAAAACAGTTCACATAACTTCTAATTAAAAGGTTGAACATTTCATGCATTTACTTATCAATTAAATTTCGAACACTTACAATAATTGATCTGGAAAATAATAAAAATGTATTTAACAGTAATAAAATATGAAGGGAAATCACGCAGTACTTTCCACCGTTTATAATAATGACAACTATTAAAAGCTAAGATGCTGCTTAGATAAATATTTAATTATATTCATGCATAACAAAAACATAAAATTGATTACTTAGCGGCAAGAACATCACGTTAAGTTCTGTGCGGTTGACTACAAGTAATTGGGAGGGACAGTACAACATTATTCATAATAGAGCACTTACTTCGATGACCTCTAGCATTCAGTAACCTCAAGTACGCTAAATACTCTGATGCACAAACTGCAAAAATAATTTTGCGAGATCAGAGATCAAGTCGAGAGTATGTCTTGTAACAGGAGTCAAAGTTTGATTACTGACTAGAATATGTGAAATTTGCGTTTCAAAAGGACGTAACAAATAGCGTATGTAGATATATTCTTTTACATGCCCTCGGATGGATGATCAAGGTAGGGAAAATCAGAAAACGCATCAGGGGACAAATTTTCGGTGATGACTGGAATTGGAACTTAATTTTACTCCTTAAATTCATCAACATGAAATTCAAGAGAAATCGTGATACATTTTTACACAAGAAAACTTAAAAAGAACCAACAAAATCTTGGCTGAATTAAAAAGAACAGCGCTTAATAAAAATTCTACAATAACAATTTGATAATGATACACTAAAAATTGTGAATAGTTCCTAGGGTTAAAAGTTAATTGCTTTGAACAACAGCTCTATCATTATTTGTTTCTTATCTACAAGCACAGCGAAAGTGCGCAACTTGCAAGCACCAGTGATGCGTCGTCGGGGTACCTTAAAAACTACAATTACTGAGTTTCCGAAGTCTGCATTTTTTTCTTCAGTCCTTTATAATATTTCAGAAATCTTTCAGAAATCTTTCTCCCCAACAACAAGGTACGTTCGTATTTCATTTCTACAAATCAACATCTACTAGAAATCGTTACCAGTGCCCATTCTGTTCATGCTAGGCATAATACTTAGTAAGGAATATAGAAACTACTGCGCCAACATCTCATGAAATTCAGGCAGCCACGTGAAGTCCGTGGTTTTGTGGGATTGTGCGTCATTGAGGATATACAAAGTTTAAATCAACAAAAACGTAGTCACAGTGGACGCAAGGAAAGAAAACGTAACCAACACTAAATAACAGATACTTCTTATAAATCAATGTGTATGGAGATATGAACATTGAATTACTCTCTGAGGTACTAAAAGGTTTTCACAATTTTTTGTTTCTCGAGAAAAGAATTCTTTTAACAGCTTTACTTTCTGCATGTTAATCTCTCCCCTTTTCCCACACGAAATTGTATCCCTGATCAATAATCCCATCTGATACCTGAATCGTAAATTTGTATAATTTGACTTCCAGTATTTTTCTAACCTGGTTATGATACCAAACAAATCCTATACGATACTTGAATCTTATTAAGGATACAGCCAAAGTTCGCACTACAGATAATTTAAATGTCTTCTTGTGGAATAGACCGCAATGGCTTCAAATATTAATTTTCTTATTACCTAACAGGAAAAATTTGTGACTTTATGATTGAGAAACTCTTTGTTGTTACGAGATAAAAGTATACTACGCAGAGACTTTGTCTTGAAGTGTGTACATTTGTTTCATTAACCCCAATAGCCTAAAGTCATTCAGTAATGTACGGTAATTTTGGTATTTTCAATAAATAATATCAAAAGACTTATCCCAACTTATCATAAAACGCTTATTCAAAAAATGCTTTCGATAACTACTAGAAACCGTCTCTCTTTCATTTATTTGTGGACCAAAGTCATTCAGTGCTAACAAGTGAACTGATTCATTTGAACATAAAATAAAATATGAACCACAAATCACAATTTTTTTTTCAAAAAATTGAGGGCATGATTACTAAGCAATATGAGCCGTGCTGTTAATCATCCTTTTTTTTGAAAGGGAACTTTTTGTTACAAGTTTGGGGAACCGCTTGAAGCTGCTGCGAATTAACGGTGCCTGTGTTGATCAGAGTCGACTCTAATATGTCGGCGAACTTGGGAAGGTAAAGGAGTTCACCTCTAGCCAGAGTGTACATGTATTCTGAAAGAAGATAAAAGTAGGGTATATTTTAAAATTCTGCGAAAAATCTGGTTGATCAACGAATGCGTGAAAAAGTTTCTGCACGGCCTAGAGGCGTTAAACTTTTTTCTCTTCAAGACACCATTCATACTCTCAGAAGATGTTGAAAATGGTGAATTTTCATGAAGTTGATAACTAAAATGTGATACAAAATTGCATTTAAAATGGTTTCATACAATGATCCTCGTTTATTTCAGCATGTGGTACGTTGCAAATTAAAATAAATGAATGTAAATATGATCAAGAATTATAATTAAATTATCATGAATCCAATTCGTCTCTTACGGTTTGAACATGTGTTTCTGTAAAAAATGAGAAAATATTTTGAAACTATGATCTGTCTACTTGAAGCACAGAAGATGCCCTTTTAAATTACACACGAAATATACCAATTATTTAATTCATTATTTAGCGGCTTGTCCGCTGCTAAAATGGTAAAATACGCTTCGGTAGTTATTATTTTTAGTTACCTTCATAATATCCGATGGCTCCTGGCTTGCAGTGTATGGTGGTGAAGAGGAGGCTGCCGGTGGACCACAAGATAAGGAGCTCTGTGAGGCCTGTCACATCGCTGCCCATAACTGTCGAGGTTGTCAGTATGTGAAGATGGGAAAATTGGCTAAAATGCAAGGTTGTTTTGTTACATAATTCTTAAACTTAGTTGAATGTTGGCAAAGAAGTTGTCAGCTGTTCTAGTAATTTTTATAGCTTCGCTCAAGAAGGTATGACGTGATTTGTTAGCAGACACAGAGTATTACACGATTTGAGGTTGGTGTTTTCAGTAATCTCAACTCCCGTGTAGTATTCAAAATGGACAAAAAATTATACTTATGTGTGCTATCATTGTATTTAAATGAAAACAGACGAAGCTCGTTTGCCTATAGTTAAAAAGTTAATAATAGAGACTTTGAAAGAAGGAACTCAGCATAAGATTGATGACTTCCTAGATGTACGGCCGAGTTTGGCTAGCAAAGTGTCAGTCACCAATCTCACAAAACGAGCTATCACTTTAACAAGAATTTCTGTAATATTTCGCGAACAGACAAGTAGATTTGAACCCCAAACTCACTGTCGATGAACTCGAAGCGGAGGGAGATACGCCCTGGACTGGTGAGGGTGGTTGGTTCAGCCGTCCACTGCCCGTTGTAGTAGGTGAGGATACCGTTCCTGGAACACAGACGCCATTTTTTCCCTTACCGATGCGGAACAACATACGTGGTCTAGTAGTATCAATATAAATGGAAAGGTTTCCAGAATCCAATTAAGAAATGGGACTTTAGCACGGAACGGGATTTGGGTTGCACGGCATGGGACTTTGTACCATGGCATGGGACTTGGGTAGCACAGCATGGGACTTGGGTAGCACGACATGGAACTTGGTAGCACGACATGGAACTTGGTAGCACGACATGGAACTTGGTAGCACGACATGGAACTTGGGTAGCACGGCATGGGACTTGGGTAGCATCTCAGCACGGGACTTGGGTAAGATCAACCCAAGAATGGGTCAAACGGTTCGTTTGTATTACCTTTTACATTCTAAATCATGGTCGAAAAACACAACACAAATTCCAGTTAGAAAACTGAATAAAGTGTACATAATTTTTCTCATTCTCCATCGCTAAATAAGATGGTATTATTTAGATACAACACTTACAAGGCTAGGTCTCTTACAGCATCTGAGTATCATCATACCATTGAAAAGTTGACGCTCACAAAAATGTGTTTCATAGGTGACGAAAATATTCAACTGCTTAACACGCATGGCGAACTAAATCTTAGATAAAAATAAGAATTGTGGCGCTGCTATTGTACATCTGTACAAAAGTTAATGCTGTCAAATTTTGTAAAACCAATTTGAGCTTCAATTGAAATTTTTCCTGGTGAGACAGCATTTTCCATTTAAAAAGTTCAAGTCTCTTTTAATTTAAAAACTTAAGTTCATTAACACGATTTATTAATGATTACTTTCGATCGCGCTTGACTTGAAGATGGGATTAGCTCTCAAACCAAGTATCAAATCGACTGAGGAAGAATATTTGTTATGCGCCGTCAGTGGCTCAATATGTTTTCGGTTCATCTCCACTTCATAGTGCAAATATTATACGGAAAAAATCGGGACGCAGGGAATATTTCTGTTCGTAATGCTTATGATATCTCATGCATTGAAGACATTAAAGAGTTAAGCTGTCTTCAGACATGAAGACTTACCGAACTCTCCCTCATTGGGAACAACACAACATGTCAGATCGACGAGAGTTGATGTGGAGCATCAAGCTTTTTGTTGAAATTCTATTTACAAAACTATGAACTCAGATGTGAAAACTTCCAGCACCGGGAAGCAAACACAGAGAGTAAGATTTTTCTTGAGGAACAAAATTTATAACACACGAGTGTATACTTAGAGAACTTTTGTTCGCTTTAGTCATATTTCTTCCCCTACAAGTTTCAAAGGGCACGTATTTCTGTTCAAGAAGTCATATTTATCTACGTAATACTGTACACTTGTGATTGACTGTTTAAATCTTTCCGTTACGCCTGAACTAATTAGATCAGACATAAATTTACATGCACAATAAAATAAATACCATTGACCATACTTTTCAGATTAATTAAATGAATCTGCCGTACAAAATACACAAAATATGACTTGTCAAAAACCGGAATTATTACGGTATTTAGTAACTATAGCACTTGTTTTATGTATCCATAATCAATCATAATGACCTTCATGCTTTCATTTATTAATAATTTCATTTATTTTTCTAATCAATGAATTACAAATTACATTTTAGAGTCGAGTATAACATTGAAGAACAATTGAGTCACGTGATTTCTGCGCTCATCAGGTGAGTTCGGGGAAAAATTTAACAGCAGTCCACTTCACTGTACATAAAAATTGTTTTGTCCTTCCTCACATCCCAATGCACGAATAAGTTATTTAGTTTAATTCACATAAAGGCCTGTTCTAGTTTTTTCCTGTTGATGGTTTCCCAAAATTAGAAAAATGGCAAGTAATTGGCGAAAATCACGCATATAATACGTATAAAACATGTATTTTCAGTGAGGAAAAGTTTGCAGGTTTTTTCATTAAACATTGGTCATCTATTTGGCCACAGTCTGATCTTCCTAGTTCTGGTTCTTTGGATGTGCCCCCCTCTCAATAAAAAGTGAACTAATTAGGTTATTGAAAAGTTGATATATAATAGGAGAACAGGGTATTATCAATTTGACCCACGTTGGCCTGAAAAAGACGTTATAACATTGACCAAATATGATGAAATGAATGTAGGTAATTTATGATAGACGAGTACTCTCAGTGCTCGCACACTAGATACTAGTGTTAGAAATAGTAATGAATTTGCTACTACTGCATGATGAAGTGCAATACCACAGCAAATCAAAATTTCACTTTAACTCTGATGAATATATGATAGAAACACACGTGTAAATCTCATCTTGTATAATTCTACGATTTCTACGCAAACAGTGAAGAGTGTGACATTCATATCCACTGAGGATGCAAAAGCCTATGTTTAGCTATACGTACCTAGTCCATTAAAAAAACAAAACATGTAAAAGTTTTCCAAAATTTCATTTCTAAATCATTAACGAGAAACAAAATACCTTAAAAAATTTCTGTGATTAGTAATCAAGGTTCTACATTTAAAAAAAATTGTGAAAAATTTATCCTTTCATTCGTAAAAATACATAGCTAATACTTATTATTAAAACCACACCTTTAAGTAATTTATCGATCATCAACATTTGGACATTTTAGATTTGCTCTAAGTTTTTGCATGTTAACCAGCCTACCAATAGCTTGAATGAACAAAAAATTGTTGCGTTATGTAAACATTAACACGTTGGTCGTGATGTGTACCACATGTGATCATGGAGTATATTTCAAAATGGCAATGTGTACCATATATGGCGCACATCTTCAAAAACGATATTTACTTCGAACATGCATTTGTCACTTGAAATTTTGTAAATTTGCTTCAATGACAACATGCATCTATTAAATGACGTTAAAATTATCGTGATATACGCGTCGCGACTAATGTGTTAAAAAGATTGAAACTGTTCAGCTAAAATGAACAGGATACTCACGCATCAACATAGTAATATTTGAAACTGTTGTCGGCGTTGAAAACGATATTGGAGCACGTGTGGTTAGCCTCTCTCTCGTTGGGCAGGCGGTGGATGATGTAATAAGTGTGACCTGCCACCTGAAAACAGAGTTATATTAGAGCCAAAACAATTATATAAATTCTTCAATATAGACCAAATTACTGAGACGCAGCTCATAAATGCTTTAGTCTCAAACCTAAAATAGCTGAGAATAGCAGAGCTGTACGAAATTTGGTATCCAAATGCTGTACGTAATATACCCAAGTGATTAGAGTACCTGAAGTTTCCTAGAATGCTATTGCTTTCTGTCAGTTAATGAAACCCTACCCATCAAGTAATCTTGTTCTCGTATTTCTATTTTACATTTTGTCATTACAGCTTTTCAGACTTGTCCGTTTTGCTGTCATGTCAGTAATCAACCAGAAAGCCTACAATCTTTTAGTCTACAATGTCATTCGGTAGATATTCATCTGGAGCTGCAAAAGATCTTCAGCTGTATGGATATTTTAAGCATTGTACTTTTTGCACTGCTACACAATAAAAATAATTACCTTTTCGATGAGTTTCAATTGAAACTTGCGGTCGGTTTGGTAGTTTGGACAGGCGCCTTTCTTGCTGAGCTGCGCGAACGCCTCGTGCCGGAGCGTCATAGTTCCAGCAGCCACCGCCAGGCACAACCACTTGAACCAATTCTGTTTCATTGTCTAAAAGTTGACGTTAATTACTCTAATCTAAATTTAAAGCTAAAAAGTTTTTCTATATGTGAATGTCTTTCAATGCATTGTACATTATTCTCAAAAATTATGATATTCTTCCTGTAAAAGAATATTTCTTTTATAATATTATGGGCAATGTACTACCTGGCCAATACTTAAGACTATCTTGTAGTTTTAGTAAAGCTTCACTTTACATAGCCGTGAAATTTTATTAATTACAGTTCGAAACCAGTTTTCAACTAGCGCAGGAGTTGGTGAAAAACATCTTTTATAGAAAAAAATGACACGAGAAGCCGAAGGTCTTTCCCTGAGACAATATTTTTCCATTCCTTATGGGAAGAAAATAGTACCTTAAAAAAGTATTGAACATATTGTTTGAAATCTAAACTTTTAGGTTTGGAGCCTGAAACTTTTAACTTAAATAAATTTCTCGAGGAAACGGATTCTTTATACGCAGGAACAAAATATTTTACGCAGATGGAAAACATAATTCGCTTTCCAGCACTTTTGTACATCTGGCATGTAATTAACTTAAATAATATGTGAAACCATGCTACTTTTTAAACAATTTTGACCTCATAAGGACACAAAAAGCTGAAAACTTTTTTTCCAGAAGTCGAATCAACGACTATGAGATATGTATATGTATAATCGATCTGTTCTTTATTTTCGTTCTCTTTACCCTTGCACCATAGCATTTTTTTTAATTCATGTTTGCCAGCAGTAAGGCAAAAGGGAATTGAAACACTATTATAACAGATGAACTTCAGTATATTCATACACCAGCGGTAGTAAGGCAAATACCTAAGCGATCTTAGAGCGCCTATCTTTGAAAATTTCAACCATTTGCCTACGATTCCAAAAACCAGCCCACCGGACCATTCACTAATCAAGAAAGCAGAATTCGTTGCAAACGAAAAGTATCTGAGCTCATATGAGCTTTTAATTTTTCTTCATTGCTTTAGGAAAAACTGAAGATCGATAGCAACAGAACCTAGACCAATTTGGTTGGCGTCATTGCCAGCAAGTATTCAAGTACCTTCTAGCTGCATATGTATCTCATTCGTCATCAGAAATTCATTTGCAATACACATTAAAATTTTGAAGAAATAGGATACAAAAGGGCTACACATTCATAATCGGCCAAAAGTTATAAATTTACCAGTATCTCTCGAAGTTCATCAGCTCGTGAATTTGAGTACTTACTTGAGAATGACCTTTACGACGAAGCGCAGCTTGCTTTTATGAATGCCAAAATTAAGTTCAGTCTCAAACGAAGCCTTATCGAACACCATAAATTTCATCACATGAGCGCTATGTTAAATAATTTTTTTGAGAAAGGGGCAATTTTGCATACTTCTAAAGTCTGCATTAGCTAGTCAAGCCCAACTCCCAACAGCGTTCGGGCTCGTGGCCCAAATCTGCACAAGGCACAGCTAGCACAGAGGATCTACCCGCATTAGAATAGAACAAGCCAATAGAAACGAGCCGCTCGGTCCATTCTCGGGGTGCTGCCCAAGTTCCACGCCGTCTTATCATGACTGCTGATCAGGGTTGAAGACTTCCAGTGGTGCAGTGGTACAGTCCTACAGGGCTATAGTGGTACAGTCCTACAGGGCTATAGTGGTACAGTCCTACAGGGCTATAGTGGTACAGTCCTACAGGGCTATAGTGGTACAGTCCTACAGGGCTATAGTGCTACAGTCCTACAGGGCTACAGTTCTACAGGGCTATAGTGCTACAGTCCTACAGGACTATAGAGGTACAGTCCTACAGGGCTATAGTGGTACAGTCCTACAGGGCTATAGTGGTGCACTGTGATAGTCCTACTGGATTGCAGAGTTAGTGTTACAGTGCTACAAGGTCGTAAAGTTAGCATTACAGCAGTTTGTATGCATGGTTAGACTCGTCCTCGGTCAGTCCCCTGGCTTGCTGTGCAGTGCCAAGCTATACATATCATGAAATGTAGTCAGGACAATTTCATTTAGTCAGTCATAGCATATATCAGTCTCACTTTTGGCTACGATACTTTTATTTATTGTAACTGTACAAGTAAATGGCATTCCATCTCAATGCTAGATAGACTATGCTTCAACAAACGAAACATCTTTCAATAAACAAACAATGATTTCAACGAGGATCACGGATTCGATTTGTGTCATGCAAGTTAACAATTGCCGAAACTGAAACATTCAATGATCTGTTGCTTACAGTAGCTAAGGTTATCTAAATTTACCCAATTTTTTCATAATTTACTAGACTTCAGAGACAGTCACTGAGTTTCTTTAACCAGAGGACTTTACGTGAGCCCAAGGTTCTAATTACCTTTAATATTTGTTCAGTTCTATGCACTTAGCACATTTGTGTTAATTAACCTTCCGTCGGGCGCAACTGATACGACAAGCACAGTTACTTTAATTTTGCTAAGCACTTGCAAACTTGCGCCTGACGGAAGGTTAAAAAGAATTTATTTATTTTGTTTCATATTAAGTTCGAAACTCGAACATGCATAAAATCGATCGCATCTTTTGAAAATTGCGTCGTACTGAAAACTCGTGAACCAAAGTTAACCACGCTACCACGAGAACACAGAACACGGGCCTGGAGGAAATTCCGGCCGAACTAGTCGGACACAAGCGACTCACTAAGAGGTGCTTGGGCAGCAGCTCTCCAATCCACAATATTGAGGCCGGTCGAGAAAAAAGTGACGACTCTTATCCGCAAAAAAAGTTGTGCCCCACTGGTGCGTATAGCGAAACGAAAGAAGTTTTTTCCTAAAATAGCATTTCATATTTTGATGGTTAGGTATATCTTTTTTTTGCACTGTAAACTCACTAAGAAAGAAACGGTAAAGTAAAATCTCGAAAAATTAGTTCGAGCATATCGAATCGTAGGTCATTTTCAATCAAATTTGCAAAACAAAAAATCCAAATTTAACAGCGAACTTCAATAACATTTAAACGTATTATCAAGTTTTCGAATAAATAATCAACTCACACAAAAAATACGGAATAAACAAGACACTGCTTATTCTGTTTGACTCCCACAGAGGCAATGTTGTTATCATTATAGCAACTTTAGTAAACTTCTAATTGGACTTCTGTCCAATACTCTGATTTTCAAGTTTTTTCTTAGCCCTAGAATTTGGAAATTGAGTTATGTAGAATAAACACTAAATTTTAGCTAGGAACTAAAATTTTTGCCAATTTTTTTCAATGCTAGTTTAAGTTAGCTCGAAAAATGCTACAATGCTAGTTAGCTAGAAAAATAGTTTATGAAAAATCGTCATTAGGATTTCCGATATCTTCCAAGTTTCTCGAGCTGAGCAACATCTATAATTTTTTGTATGTATGGAAATAAATACTTTATCATAGCTTCTTCCTAAAATCATGGTGGTGAGTGAGATATTTTCTAATATGGAAGCGAATAAATTTTAAAAGAAGGGTACAATTAAAATATGAGCTTTTTAAATTCAGATTGCCAAATGGTGAGATGTTCTGGAATAATTTTATAGTTCGGTAGTGGTTGCAATCTATGACTTCTCTTCAATTCGTGCCACTGCTGCGCATACTTATTTCACAATCGTCTTTAATTAATCAGGAAAGAAGTTCAATGTTAGGCACCGCAACTTTTCATGAATCATTGAAAAATAAAGGGAAAGATTTTGCGACAGCATCTACGCGACAAAGAATTAAACGTTTCCAAAACACTTGAAGCTATTCACATACGTCCCGTCGCATAAATTTTCATTTTTCAGAACCGTGTCAGTAATACATGCGCTCGATGATTCATTAATTCTTGAAAGATTCGAAAGTAGGCGCTCTCTCTGTCTCTGCTTCTGCTGATTCATGGTTTTTGTCATGCAGCGGTCACGTTTTTGCTCATAATTCTAGATTCCAACGTACTTGGAATACGAGTATGTCGATTTTAGTCGTAGCCTTGCCTTGCTACGGAATTAATCAAGAAAATGTGCTGCAATAAATAAGAAAGTGGAGGCTTGGTTAACATTCATATCATCGGCTCACCAACCGGCCGAACAGGAAATGTTCTTAACTGCTTCATTTCATGATTTTTTTGTGAGTATTACAATCGGATTTATACTTTAAGATATACCAGAACCATGAATGATTGTTAAAAGTAAATATATGAGTAAATTAAGATATACCAGAACCATGAATGATTGTTAAAAGTAAATAAATGAGTAAATTGAGATATACCAGAACCATGAATGATTGTTAAAAGTAAATAAATGAGTAAATTAAGATATACCAGAACCATGAATGATTGTTGAAAGTAAATATATGAGTAAATTAAGACATACCAAAACCATGAATGATTGTTAAACGTAAATAAATGAGTAAATAGAATTCATTCATTCAGCCCCGATTTTTTATTTATTACTTATCCAGTCGTCAATTAATAATAGGGAGAATTACTTGAGCCAGTAAGGACAACTACATTAACTGGCTCATTATCACCAAACTGGGCCTCTTTGGGTGCAGGCTTTGATTCGTAGGACCAGATAGTTGTTGCTGGTTAACCCCTGTTGCGTCATGCTACCGGCCCTCCTTCCTCACTTAGATTCCTCATGAAGGAAAATTATACATACATGCCAGACAAGACTCCATTAACCCTTAAGCGACGAAAAGGACCATACGGTCCTTTTTTACGGTCTTTGTGAGCTTAAACGTAGAAACCAGAAAAAGAAATTGGTCGTTAAAGGGTTAAAGCTGAGTCAAAAATTTACAGGTGCGCTCGAATTCTGTATTAGTCCTAATCACTGATACACAGACCATCAATATTTCATTACACTCCTTACACCAGAACTTCGGTTTAAGTTACATTCACAGTCTTATTGTCATAAAATTTTGATAATAAAGTATACATTTCAAACTTGGAAAGGAACTTTCGGTGATGGCAGCGTTGCTGTAAACAATTTTGGAAAGGCAGTTAAATAAAACTATTGTTTCCAGAAGAGTAGCTTATCTTACCTACTTAACTGGCTCAGTAAATACAGTTAGTTTCAGGCCACTAGAACAAGGTTAAGCGAAGTGAGAAAGTTTCTCATAAATCATGACATGTTATGAAAACGAGTTGCAAACGCACTAAGGTATCACTTTTAGAGAAAAAGTGTGAGGCCTGCATCCTATTTGAGCTTTCATAGATGGCTGTAAGTTTATTCCATTTTACAACAGAAGCCGCGATGTCAAAGCTTGATGCAGAATACCGAAGTGTCGTCCAGTACAATATGCTCTAAAATATTCTGATTAACTATACAGGATGTAGCAACATAACTTCCTCTTTTTCAAAGCAAAATGAAAAGTTTTGGCACGCCAGGGAGAAGAGAAGAAAATCAATATTTTAGTTTCAGCTATTTTGATTTCCCAAAGGAATTTTGCACCTGTTGGAATCTAAAGAAAATTGAAATTTCGTCAACACAATCGCTTCATTTTGTAATGGACGAATAAAGAACCTGTGATAAACTCCCTGTATTATGCACTGCTATAGTTTCAATGGTACTTTAGCTAATGTGTTTCGGAATATAGAGAAAACTGAATTTTTCACCCAGAAAATGCTTTACTCTTCATATAATAAAAGTTTGAAAGATATTTTTGAGTATTTATTCCAACGGTCAGAACGCTCTTTGCTTTTAGAAAGCTGCGTTCATGATTTAGAAGAAAATTCTGGACTAAACCTAGTATCCTTTGATTTTTTTTTGTCGTATTTTGCGTCTGAAAAGACAACGCATCGTCTCTGTCGTAAATTATTCTTATTGGTGTCCTAAGAGAATTTCATCTCTCATAACATTTATAATTTAAGTAAATTTTCAATGATAGCGCACACATATGTTCTTAAACTAATGAAGATGTTAGTTTTACGTTTTCTCTGATAAAAACGATGTTTTTTTCACCTTGAGGTGTTCAGTAGTTTTTATTCTTCCCTTAAATACTTTGGATGAAGCATTTTATATGCACTCCAATATTTGAAAAAAAATTATCTGTGATTCGACAGCATGAAGCTCTGTACATCTGTTTTGCTGAGTCTACAACTGTCAGGTTTAGAACGAACCTTCCTGTTCCCTTTTCATCCAACCATCCACAAAAAATTCTTATCCAACCATCCGCTTGGGAGCAAAAAGTTGTAAACGTCTGTGCTCTCAAATGGTTTTAAAGTTTTGTATCGTAGATTTTCACCAGCCGAATACTTTTGGCTTTTTCTAACTCAGAAAGAGAACAGCTTGAAAACTTTAAGTCTCTGTTTTAACATTGTGTGAAAACATTACAACGTATAAACTCGTCAAATCTCAAAACAAAAAGATTAACTTCCTGAAACCAATGAATAAAGTTCTCGTTGCTGATTCTTGGCAGCAATATTTGGATATCAGGTGTTGAACAACTTATTTTCTTTACCGTAACTTTCTTACAAACTAACAACTGTGAACCCTGAAGCTATTCCAGTACAGTTACATACACATAACTTTATTGGAGACGAGAAGAACCCGTTATTAAATTGCTTACATTTTCTGCAACTTGAATTGATAGAAAAATTTCATGAACTGAATAGAATAACTGAAAGTATAGTCACCTGAGTTTTCCCTTTAAATCATTCTAGTAAATTGTTAAGCGAAAATGATGAGCCATCTTACACTTCCAACGCCAACGCTGCGAGACTTGGATAGATTTTTCACAGATTTTTAAGGAACTAAAGGATGGCTACTGACATCTTGTTTAACGTAAACTGCTGTAACAAAATCGATTATTTCAAGTCAAACCAAGAAGTGTTTGAGCTCATACGCGAGTCACAACTCTTTTTTATAAGTAAATACACCACAGTTGCGTGAACTAGACATCATCGATAAAAAATTCGTGCCAAGCGATGATAAAAACTTAAAAATAGAGCTGCTTACCTCAGTTTTTTTCGAGAATATTCGGCTCCAGAATGGAAGTTGCTTGAATGAACTCTGAAGCTAAAATTAAGAAAAACAGGGAGGGGTACTCTACCCTTCAGTGGCCACACTGGCTCATCAAACTGCGAGACTTCAAGAGTAAGAGATGGGAATATGACCGATTTTTTAAAGAAATGAGGTTTTTCACTTTGATCCGTAGGCTCATGGCCCTTGGGTAGGATAAACTTACAGAATAAAGTTTTGCATCACACGTTGCATTACAGAAATATCCGCATCTACGTGAAGAGAAATTGAGGTTTTGATTCTAACCGGTTCCCCACTTTCGTATGCGGTCTACTGGTTGGGTTACGTGCACCGCAAGGTGGGCTGTAATTGCCCACTTACAAGCAAGTGTGCCAACGCCATTAGATGCTACCATAGAAACCGCTCTCATCTTGTTTCGAAGAGGGTAAAGAGGTTGTCGTTTTTTGCAGTCCAATATAGAATTTAGTAGACAAGCCTAAAATACCGGGATTCCGTAACCTAAAGAAGCTGACACGAACACTGTAAAGTATGTGTATGTTACATCACATTTGCACATGTTAGCTTCCAATACAAATAATTTATAATTAATGAAGAGATAAAGAGATTTAACCGATAAATGTTGTTCTTAAAATTCAAGTACCAATATAATAAATGGAATGACTCCTTCAATAGGAAGGAGCGTATTAGAACCAAAATATTTCACTGCAAATAATTTTCAGTAAAAAAAATTAATTTGCGTGTAAAAATTACTCCCGCAATTGTAACTGCAGTTTTCAGAAGTGAGCATTCATAAGAACAGAAACAATTTAGCCCAGGACGTCAGAAAGCGTTTCGTCGAGCACTCAAGAAGCTACGATCCAAGCACATGTGAGACGCAACTAAAAGTTATTGTAAATGCACTAAACTCTACATGCCAAGTGTGCTCGATTTGAAATAGCGTAATTTTTGTTCGTAACTACTAACCCTAAATGAAACACGTAACACTGCATAGCGTTCACTACACTTCTTGTCTTCAACATATCCAGGTCATGAAGCTCCTTTTTTCACAACCACGCATATCAGTGGCGGTCTCTGCTGAATTCCTTACTCACTGAATGTTGTGACTTATAAGATGACCTCAAACTACTCATTCTTGGTTTACTAGACCTGTTACGGCAATGTCACAGCATGATGTCTTGGTAATTTATTCTCTTTTTTATTCTTTGCATAACCGATGTTGGTCGTAGCTGTGCCTTTGGCGTATATGAAGATGCTTCGGTAACTAGGCAACCCAACGCTAACAATCAGACTATCACGGAAAAATTTCTTTTGAATTTGACTGAAAAATAAAGTAAAAGAAAGTGATATTCTCGTATGATCACATATTTGTATCGGACTACATCGAGGATTAAATGCGACTGCGACAACTTCTTCAGAGAACAGGAAATTTCAAAACATTCAATTTCGATGTTTGATTGATGACAAAAAAAATTACGTTATAACAAATAAATTTAATACGTTATGACAAAGACATTTGTTTTGTCAGGAACTTTCCTGTTCGGGCATTATTTGGGTTACTAGACAGCTAACAAATTTAGGAAAGTTGTTTACAGTATTTAGTACGTCACCTACTTTTACGGCATGGGACTTGGGTAGCAACCCAAGAATGGACCAAACGGCTCGTTTCTATTGGCTTATTCTTTTCTGTTAACACGTTGTCTCCGATTGCCTGATTGGTGTAAAACTTCACTTTGTACGCTTAGTCACCAGAAGGATCTGAAAAAATTACAGAACCTAACCTAAGTGGTACACATACGTACCACTTCGGAGTCAACGTGTTAAGGATTATACTGTATCACACAGTGAATCTCGTGTTGTTGGAATGTTATTCGTTAAAAGATTGCCATATGTCTAGCTATTGATACCATACTCATGATCTTAAATATTTATAGTGGGTGTGTGCTACAGATACGTCGTTGCTATAGGAATTGAGAAAATAGCATGAACATTTCATAGAAATTGTAGATTTTTAATTTCTGTATTTATGAGAAGTAACAATTGATACTACGCGTACGTGTATACTAAAAAATCAATTTAATATCCAATGATAGTATGTTTCACTTCATTATTATTTTTTTCATAGATACATTACTCAAACGATTAAATGCGTGAACTATCCGTGTTTCAACAAGGACAAACCGCTGGTCTTCAATAAGTGCAAGCATCTAGAATAGAATAGAATGAGGCTATAGGAACGAACCTTCGGGCCCATTCTTGGGTCGGATAATTACTTAGATAATTATTCGGTTGTTTTACCCAAGTCCCATGCCGTATTTCTAGCCGCGTCAACCATGTCGGGTGCGGGATTCGAACCCGGGTCTTCCCGCTCGCAAGCAGATTCGCTCACCAGTCGACCAAGCTGGTGATCTATGACAAATGCAGCTGAATTATCTAATACATTGCGAGCTACAGTATCACGAGTGATGACAGGTAATTCATAAGCTTAACAAATTATCGCCGAAAGTGAATTGCCAATGCAACTCAAAGTAAACTGACAGACTGCCGAACAATTGTGGGCAAAGTCATGAAGTGACAACGGAAAAATTTACTCCAGAACTCGACACTCGCCTGAACAATGCTCGACACTGACAGCAAGACCAGAGCTCCACAAGGCAGATATTAATTGACGAGTTACACTTTGAAAACTACTTACTAAAGAGTTCAATTATAAAATTTAGCAAGAAATATGTATAAATACTCGTAATAAAATTTTGATGATTAATGAATGGAGAGTTGTTAAAAGGTCTGAGGGTAAATCTAACAGGGAAGCATGGGAGTGGTTCCATGATAATTCGGTCAGCTATCCCATGGGTTTCAGTTATAGCCATCATTTCCTTCCAATTTCTACGGACCGATACCTCAGAAAGCGTGATGATGAATTCATTGCAGTCATCAGTATCCAAACACTACTAATATTTCACGATAATGATACGACCATAGACGCTTTCAAAAAGGTTAAATTTAAGCTTGAGGTGCACCAAAAATTTATTGAGTCTCTTCCTTGAATAACACCATCGCCAGAGCTCAACAAAATAGAACAATTGTCTAAAGTATTGCACCAAAGACTGAATAGCAAATTTGCACCTTCACTATTGCTGAAATAATTGGCAGATGTGTTGGAAAATGGATGAGTCGATATCCTATTAAAAACTGTTGTATCATTAAAAACTTTATGAAATTTGTGTTAAAACAGCTTATGATGAATAAATTTCGTTGTTTCGTTAAGTGTTCGTGTTATTTTGTCAAACCCCTGCATGTGCAAAATAAATACGAATAAATATTACTTCATTACCTATCATGAATACCAGAACTACTTACTTGTGGTTTATATTTCGGAAAATTCTGATACCTTTTCTGTACGGCAATCCAGCTTCGTGGTGAGCAAAGTCAACGAAATTGGGCTTGTGTTTCAAGGAGTTAATGAAGCGATCGACGGGTGACCGAGTGTCAGTACCAATTCTAAATGTTGGAGTGCTCGTAATGTCGCTCCATTCTATGAAATTAGGCATTTTCTGGAGCCTGTTGATGAAGGAAGCAACTCGGAAGTCCATTTTCCTTTCTTCTATGCCTTCATCACCTTCCAGGGTAATCTCCTCATACATACTGACAGAAGGAGTCGTTATTTCACCTTCTCCAGATTCCGCTGTTGCCGCTGGAAAAAGGACTGTGTTAGTAATCAAAGCCCGATACTAATACCTATTCAAAACGTAACATTATTTCAGATGCTTCTATGCACTTTAGTACGTTTGAAGTACGTTTGGGCAAGGAGAATAATGTATTATTTCAAATAGAACCAAACAATTAAAACAATCATAACTTCACATTTAGCGTTCTCACTGACACGTTCTATGTTTTCCCTGTGCATTCATGGACTCCGTCTCTAATCGACTATCATGCGTAAATTTTTACATTTTTTCGACTAATACTCATATACCCATGGGCTTACAACTTCTTTCTCATCTAATCAATGCAAAATCAATTGATCTTGTTTCCATGCTACTTTCGAAAACACTTTCAAATGCTTGGCAGAAAATTCAACTGAGATTTTATCAAATTCTTAAATTATGAAACTAGTAATATCAGAAAATACTTAAGCGAGCAAGAACATTCATCCCTGATAGAGATGATAAATTGTTCAGAATCAATTGTTTACATGATCTTCAACCACTCAACAATTTCACTTCATCTCAGACACTCACGAGGATATACAACGGAGGTCGAGTAGCTGTTCGGCGTAGTTTCAGCTACGTCGTTGGCTTTGAAGGATGTTGTAGGATCAGCATTTACGGATATTGAGGAGTCCGCGATGTTGATGTGGATTACCGAGGGACTTCCAGTATTTCTCTCAAGGCCATCAGTTGTAATGATTTGAGTCGTAAC
The DNA here is from genome assembly GCA_006783055.1 of Trinorchestia longiramus. NCBI lineage: Eukaryota > Metazoa > Arthropoda > Malacostraca > Amphipoda > Talitridae > Trinorchestia > Trinorchestia longiramus. The sequence continues at coordinate 280,093 of VCRD01000236.1, forward strand.
ATCTTGGTTGTCGTGAGCCAAGTCTCTGATGGAAGGCACGGCTGATAACTTCGAACGTAATTTCCCACAATGGTCGATCTCTTGCGTCTCGAGGATGCCTCCGCTGTGTTCATCAATAGTTCGGAAGTTTGCATCCATGCGCGCCAAGTGGTACGACGAAGGTGTAGTATGGCGGGATAACACGTACAGGTACTCTGAAAGATAGGTAAAAGTAACTGTTTAAAACTCCTTCGACTTGGCTCGACGAATACTACTCGTACAGAGTAAGCTCGAGTTAATTTGTAGTACCCCCTAAGCTTGTGAAGTTCTTCAGAAGTTTCAAATATCTTTGAATAGTTTATAGTTTTCAGTTGCATTTATCGTGGAATGCCATCATTCCCCAGAAGCGAATTCCTCAACAATAAAAAAGATTTTTGTGTAGTCTAAGCGAACTCCATTTGTCACTAAATTGCCATTTTTGCAAAATGACACCGGAAGAACCAATGAGAGCAAACAGCAAGTTTTAACGTATGTTTTTTAAATGCAAGAGGGGCTGCATGGCTTCATATATGCTATTATAAAAGTACAAAATGAAAACAGGAAAAGAAAACTCGATAATTTCTAACGTTTAACGCTCGAGAGAAACTCGCAGTAATACAAAGTGAAAGCACAAGGATTGTTAGCGTAAACCTGCTAAGTCAGCACATTTAAATTCTTGTGGTGCCAAAAAATTGTTCGGTTTCCCATGCTTACAAGATTTCTTTCACTACATCGTTACCAGAATGCGTTTATCAGTGCAATACGATGCAAGATTTTCACGATGAGGTGCAACATTCAATATAGTTGTTAGTATAAAAATCTATGAAATTTGAAATATGTTGAACGATCCCAGCAACCTGATTGTTAAATACTGCACGTAGCTCATCTTTATGTAATTGAATGTCTTATCATCTGTCCACTATTATACTTCATCGCCATGCAGTGTTATATTCTTCGATATTGGCAAATGATTTAAAAGAATAAATCATGAATTCTATTCCGTTGAGTGCTTTCATAATGTTACTGTGTGTATTTGTTGACGTTCAACACTAACAACTCTTTGAAGTTAACACTGCACATCACACAAACGTTAGCACCACTATAAATAGACTCACCTTGCGTACACTATTCTCTAAAAAACTTTATTGCGTTCGCCCGAAGTCATGCTTGGATCCCACATGTAAACCTTCTAGCAACAGCATCATGTGTAAAGTGAATTCACATCACTTTCTTTTTATAAACCGTACATGATGTCAGAACGACTTAAGCGAAAAACTGAATACTTAGCGCAAATCTTTTACGTCATAAATAAATAATATAATTGACCAACTATGGGGAAACGGTTCTTCCTATTAGTTTCAATGCACCTAAAAATTTACATTACGTTCAAAGGCACGTGCTAAGAACACCGTATTTAAAATGACCCCAAATTTAAAGCTTGTCTATGGAGCATCAGTACATGAAATCCCGCTATACGAGATACATTTGCATCTGAAGGGGCGTAATTGCGTCTTGTGTATTGTAATCAGATAGAGCACACAATACCAGTGACTGATAATTTCGAGTTATGACGAACAATGACGGATCTCACGTTTGCTGGACTCTTCTCCCTCTTGACAGGCAGCGAGGACTGCATGTGAACCGTAGTCCGTTGAGAGGATGCTCCACACCACAACGCCTGTGCTGTCACTTCCCAGAACTGAAATGCCGGAGTGTTAAGCAGACACATGTAGCAGTTTGAAAAAATAAAAAGGTCAAACATTCATTTTGATTAAGGGAATGACCAACGTACCCGTTTGAAGAAATAAAACGTCAAAGACTCAATTTGGTTATGGAAATGACGAAAAAAATAGGGAATAGCGGCTGAAAATTTGAAAGTGTTAAAACATGTGCATCCATCACAGTGAAATAGCCAGGTACGTGTAGATAGAACGCGGTGTCGTGTAGCATAGCCCTCGAATGAATTTGCACCTTCAACGAAGGTGGCTACATTAAACAAATAGTTAATTTCATCAGTCATTAATTCCTATTACTAAGCCCTAGCGTTAACAAGTGAGACTTTGTGGTCACGACAGTGTTGGAAGTTGGCCATAGATCATTGCTGGTGGTGTTTTTTACATCTAGTTGTTAACAGTTCAAACGCACTAAAATGAAAATACTACTAAAGTAAGAAACACATGTTAGAACATTCTGAAACATATCTCCCTCCTGAAATTAAATAAACAGATCCTGATATGTACATCTTATAAATAACTTGAAAATATGAAAGTTATCAAGTGTTCAGGATTATTGTCTTTGGAATTGCTAATGGATTTATTCTAAGAATTGCGCAAGAAACACAATTTAAAAATTTAACGAAATGAAACTTCAAACAGTCCATCTAAACAATTGAGCGAGATAACGACAAATGCAATGGAAAGTTTAGTGTCGTAAAGGGATTCATAAAGTCTGTTGAGTAATAAATCTTTATCTCGTTAATGTCAAATCGCATACTTCCTGATTAATGATTTGAACCAAAATTTTAGAGGTAAAAGATTGTAATGAAAAATGAAGACCAAGTTTTGGATTATAAAGTTGAATTTAGCAATAAATGTTGTTAGCAATAAAATAAAAAGTAAACCTTACAGTAGTGGCGGAATCAGTTGTAAGAGTTACTGAAGAAATAGTAAAAGAAAGTGCTTTCTCTAACCTATGGAGAGAATTTTACTGTCTATGGGTTTTTTAAGGTATTCCATTTTCTAGGAGTAAATGTTTTCAGTATATTTTAACGAATGATTCAAATTCTTAAACGTGACAATCACGAAAGTTGTAAAGAATAGAAATCTATAATCGTTCAGTTAATTTTTGCTAACGATTTATCTCATGAAGCCTATCATTAAATTTCTATTTTTTCATCATAGACGGCTATCAGGAGCTAAAATAGCAGTCAATATTGATCGCCCATTCAAGATTAACTCTAGGAACTTGCATGTAAATTCATAGGGAAATTGAACTGAATTCTTACCGTCAGCGTAATCGAACTTGGCCTTCAGAAGACCTGCCGAGTCAGAGTCCACCAAGAAGCTTCCTTCCACCTCGATGAGCCGCGACCTAGCGTACACGAAAAAATTCAATAATTGGGTACTTTAAGTTCAGGTAAACAAATCCCACAATATAATAATACACAGTTTGTTGCTCGTTTGTTTGATCCGTCTCTCTGTGACGCTCTTAAGGATTTAGATCGGAGGAAATTCGGTAGGGCGTATGCATATTGTAAGCATTGTATTGTGGATACCAAAGGCACATTTTTCAATGTGCAAACTCCTTCGCAAAGCCCGCGTCCACTGGCAAATCAAATGAAAACAATTCAGTAAAAAACACGTGAATTTTTTAAGGTGTGGGTTTACTGGTATTGCGAATAAATATCAGCTTAATAGTCAAGTTTGGATGCATCAATCACTCTGAGTCAGTATTTGAGAATTTTTTCGTCTTTTCAATGTCTGATGACTAGGACAGCAACGTAGGCTGAGGAGAAGAACAATGGTTAGCTTCACGGACTCAAAATGAAAGGAAAGAGCAAGATTCATACTTTGCCTATTTTCGGCTTTATTTTGTGAGTTACTCTATGGAAAAATTTCTCATTACTGAGCCGTACATGTTGATGTACGAAGATATTTGCAGTACTACATATTTATGAACCCTCATGCTTGCAAAATTCATACCAAAGAAGGTTAATAATGCAGAGTACATTCTGCATATATGTAGAAGCAACAGCTTATGTACAGTATAAATGCAGGTATAGATATGTATAATATGGAAGTTATAATATTTTTCAGCTGCCCTTAGTCGAGCACAGCCCTTCTCTGTGACAGACCCTTCACTGTGACAGACCCTTCACTATGACAGACCCTTCACTATGACAGACCCTTCACTGTGACAGACCCTTCACTGTGACAGACCTTGTCAGCTCACGGCCAGCCAAGTAGTCATGATAGTACGTCCATCAGTTATAATCTAAAAATGTTCATTTATGTTTACATAAATAAAAAGAACAAAGAAAAAAATATATTCCAAGACTTAACTACACCCGCACGATATTCTGTATATATTTCACAATTTCCATTAAATTTTTGACCAAAAATACGTAAGTATATTTTCATAAAGTACTGATGTCCTCCGCCGACACGTCAACTCGTAACGGGTGAGAGTGTCGGTATCACTGAGAATGTATGGGGAAATTAAAATTCACTACAGAGAGAACAGGGAAAAAATAGAATTCACTACAGAGAGAACAGGAAAAAATAGAATTCACTACTGAGAGAACAGGAAAAAATAGAATTCACTCCAGAGAAAACAGGAAAAAATTAGAATTCACTACAGAGAGAACACGGAAAAAATAGAATTCACTACAGAGAGAACACGGAAAAAATAGAATTCACTACAGAGAGAACAGGAAAAAATAGAATTCACTACAGTGAGAACAGGAAAAAATTAGAATTCACTCCAGAGAAAGCAGGAAAAAAATAGAATTCACTACACAGAGAAGAGAAAAAATTAGAATTCACAATAAAGAGAACAGCAAACCAGCAGGAAAAACCAGCAGAATAGGAGACAAAAGAGACATCATGCAGCTCCGGCAGTCTTATCTCTCCATTTTTCTTTCTTGCTGACCCTCCAGCACGAACATTCCTCAAGTTAGAAGGTTTTCTCGACCAGGCAAGCCACAATCAGGGTTGCATTAAAAGAGTATTTCTTCACTTGACTCGCTTTCGTTGATTACAAAGTACACTGCAAAATTGCAGCAATTTTATAGTGCTTTTGATGGGTTTGAGGAATTTCAGTAACACCTTCTAGTTAAAGTTTGAGATATTTTTGTTCTCTACGTTGGAATCACGTAACTTATTCGACTTGTTTGAGGGATGCAGAAAACATTCTTTTCTCGATGTAAATGTGGTACGCACTTTTGCATGTCTGTCAAACAAATAATGCACTTGACAGTTCTAGCAGACACCCTCTTACAATGACTTACCTAGCAACGAACTCGAATTTCACGGTGCCATCCTCCTTCAGAGTCACAGTTTTGCAGGACATTCCTTTCTCAGCATCCACTCTGTATTGTTGGTAGATGTGCCAGGTCCCCAGAAACTAAATAAATCAAAAACAACAAAAATCGGTGGACGGAATCAAGCAGTATCCGTACATGGTGCGCCTAGCCTTATATTCAACGGTCAGGTTGGAGGCACCATCGGTCATCGGTTTTTAATAATATTAATGATTCGCATTAAACAAAGTTTCAAGATTAAAATAAAGAGAGACTAAAGCATTACAAGTAGAAATAGCAACTATTATTAAAAAGTATAGACGAAGAAAAACTCTTCAATAACGTATATCTTTATCAACGTAGAACATTCGTAAAAGAAAAATAGCATAAAATTACACAGCGTAAAGTGAAACATCATTACAAAATAATATCGTTTGATCTATTTGCAATGGATCCCTAAACTGAGTTTCATTCGACAGGTGTTCATGCTTTAGAATAAAAAGTACCTCTAAAAAAACGAACGTTAAAGTGCTTGTCGTTGGGGCTAAAACTCTGGAATGATCTCAACAGCCTGTTCAATTCCTCGTCCGCGAGCGCTAGTGGATCATAAGATACAATTGAACTCACTCTCAGCACCGCGAGCCGTAACCCGTTTTGAGCCTGTGTTATCCTAGGTTTTAAATGATAATTAACCTGTTCAAAGACTAGAAATCATCAATGCTTCATGTATTCGAGAAACATGTTAATAATTTCATAAATATTGAACCTAATAGGTTCTGACTGCACGTAATGAAGAAAAAATGCTAAAATCTTTTTCACGTATGTATGTTGTTGCTATTTCGAGCTATGTAAATCATTCCAAGCTAATTTTATAATAACTGTCAAGTCTGTCATTTTTAAAAATATCAGTCATCCGTACGATGGAAATGAGGAATGTGATTTCAGGCATAGAAAAGCATAAGGATTGAAGGGAGAAATACACATTGATTTGTTAGTTAATCGAAATACCTCGCTGTTGCAGACCTAAAAAAAGATGTAACTCACCAATACAATTACAGTAATGTCAAGCAAACGTGTACAATATCTTATACATACAAGGCAGAAATTGCTCTGTAAGAACGGGTTGGCTTCCAGTACGATTTTATGACAGCATCGTCCTATATGGAATTAAGCGATGGATCGATGCATCTTCATACATCCTACAAGATGATGCGCCCACTCACCTCTCTTGGATCGAAGTTGGGCTTGACATGCATGGTGGGACACTGTGAGGTAGAATAGTGTTGACCCATCACTAACGCTGCACTCAGCACGACTACCACTGCCGTCCTGTCGTAGCAGTCAAGAATTGAAGACCATGGAAAAGTAGCGTGTATTGATGCTTTCTATTTAGCTAATTATCAGCTAAAATTGTCCCCCGTGAGACGCGATTCTCCGTGAGATTGTATTGCCACGCAAAACAGTCACCTTGTAAGGGAATTTTGCTGCGCTAATTACTACAACTAGTTTGAAACAACTAAATAATTTCAAGAGATTTACTGTGTGTGGTATAATATACGGTAGCATAACAATTACAGCATATTACTTACCACATCATTCGAAAAGCAAGGGTCTTCATGTTTCGATGCTGACTTGTGAGAACACAATTTTATGCTCTATTTTATTTTCATCTGAACAGCCGTTGTATCACTTAAAAATACTCGTGCAATTGAAAAGTAATAATCAATTAACTTTACGTCAGGTACGATGATTTTACCGATCGTCTTTCCCTGTATTATAGTAGAATATTTGCTACCTCCATATATCCAGTATATCTGAAACATTCGTTACTATTTTTCAAACATGGATGAAAACTATTTCCCTTGAATAAAATTAAACCAAACATCTATCATTTCATCTGCCTTAAATTTAACTTTTAAACCGAATTTCCGGTTACAAGGAGAATTTGCGACCAAATCCAATAATTGTTTCACTGTCATTTGAAGAAACGAAGCCAGCAAACATAAATGCTAAACAGGATACCTGTAATCACCAACTTTTTGTATTGATAATTATGAAAGCACACAGCAGTGAACCCTTTCTGACCACTTTCTCTCTCAGTCCCTCCCCTGTGCATACCGAACTTAAATGGCTTCTCTGATCTAGTGCTATATATTGGAAATTTTTTGTTGAATTTGAAAGCATGTTGCTGTACCAAGCTCCCTGACGAAACACTTATCTGATTTTGTTCTCTACGAACTTTCAGTCCAAACACTTTCAGAAAAACTAATGAAAGTATTTTTAGGAAAAAAAATTTTTTTGAAAGTATTTCTGTACATTCTTAATCATGGTTCATTAACATGAACTAGTTTGTAATAGCTTAGCAAGAGAGGAGAGGTGTAGCAATTCTGTGGGTCTCGAGACTCGTAACTGTACCGAGCGTTCTGCGGTGGTTAACGCGTTGACTCTGAAGTGGTACGTATGTGGGCCACTTATGTTAGGTTCTGTAATTTTTCAGATCCTTCTAGTGACTAAGCGTACAAAGTGAAGTTTTACACCAATCAGGCAATCGGAGGCAACGTGTTAACACGTTGACTCCGAAGTGGTACGTATGTGGCCACTTAGGTTAGGTTCTGTAAATTTTACAGTGCCTTCTAATAATAATAATAAAATGTACAAAATGAAGATTTACACCGGCCAGGCAATCGGAGGCAACGTGTTAAACTAGGAGTATAATAATAAATAATAGACCGAGCGTTGAGGCGACGTTCATTTCTGGGAGTAATGCCCGGACTGGACGCTGTATCAGCCATACAGTAGTTAAAAGTAGAAGGTCAGGACCAGAGTTTGTTTTCTGTAAGTAAATCACAGGACACCGATTTTGATCTCTTGAAACATTTTTTGTTTACCCGATTGAAAATTTTTGTTCGTGAAAAAATTGGTTTGTTGAGAGAAATGGTACATACCGTAGGTTTAGTTTGCTTGTTTTAAATAAAAAAAGAAAAAAATTATGCTGACCACCTGGCTGAGATAATCATAAATATCCTACGCTTAGAAGTTACAAGCATTTCAAGATTAATTAAAATTAAATTTGCCAAAATTTTCCTGGTATCTAGAGCGAGGATTTCTTGATATCGAGATTGAGAGAACTGAGAAGTCTCTACTTGTGTAAAAGATATACTGATATTTTAATAAATCTACTGTCCTACATGGTAAAGGACGGTAAGATTTTTAACATCATCTTAAGATATACAAGTATCTGAACTAATCGTCAGTACAAACAAATATGGAAGACAAATGTATATTCAGCGGTAGTTAGAAAAGTACAAATAAAAGTGTGATGCAATAACAGAAAAATGAATTCCGTGATCAAGAAAGCACACGTTCATTTAACACGTTTCCTGTGATAGCCTAGCCGGTACAAATTTTTACTTCGTTCACATAGTCACTACAGGGCTCTGAAAAAATTTATAAAAACTTAACCTACGAAGTCCCGTCGGTGGGTCACTTCGCAGTAAACATGTCAAAATTCTCATATTTACCAGCTGAATTTCTATCAAAATGATACAAAGTTATGGTGAACAAAATGCTCAAATTCAATTATCACAGCATAGGTCTAAGCAACACGGCAAAGAAAAGACCGTTCCATAGAGACGTGCGCTCTTTGCACCCGAGCGTGTGATAGTGACTATCTGGTGCTGCGCTGGCCGAGCATCAGAGAAGTTTCACTTCTCAGCCACTTTTTCGGATACAAAATTTTCTCTCAGCTCCACAAAAACCTGGACAGTAGTGAACAGGCGCTGTAGGAGACGAGAAAGTTTGAGCTGGGATGCAAGGAACGCTTCATCCCTGAAGTAAAAGTCAGGATAAGGGTACAACAGAGTGACTTATACCCCAGAAACTACCATAATGTTGAAATGGGTGAAATTTGCTTTGAAGTGACATGTAACGCTTATTAATAATAGTAATAGTTATTAACTATTAAGGTCTTCATGTGAAATCTTTTAGGCTTGGCAAATCTTTTTTCTGCTATAATAGGAGTACAGACTCGCGTCGTTCACGAGCCAGAAGTAAGATAAGAGCATAAAAAGAAAGTAAAAATTGAACTTCGACGAAATGAGAACAAGACCAAGAGTGAGAGAATTGAGAAGCCTCTCAGCAATAGAAAAACGTATGCGATGGATCGCTAACTATGCTTTTAATGAAAGTGAATGTTATGAACTTCGTCTGTTGACCAGTTCGTCTAGCTCGCCAATCTGTATACAGGTACGTACGCGCTCCATTATTTTCTCTTGCTTCTCGTACAGAACAGTTATGTAGGACAATTTTGTAACAGTTATACAGAATGTTTGACTGCTCTCAAAATTATCGTTTTTGGTTTTACGTAGTTTAAGCTCCATAGTATTTGTTATACTCCATGGTAAGTTATTATCGAGCTCATAATCACGTACACGATTGCTTGTATGTGAAGAAGGTGGAGGGCATGCCTTCCTTTAATTATTTTTCAATTTTCATTGGAGTTGGTGATAGCCATATGGCCAGTTATCGTTCTCGATTCGTCTCAAAGATGCTTTTAAACTTTGAAACCAAGTTCGGTCATCAATTTTACGTTAGAAACAAGTATCATCATCGAAATCTGCTTCTTAGATGCACATATTTTACGTATTGACACACGAGATACACTAGGTACTGTAAAATGGTCCCCGAAAACCAACGTGCCCACGCAATTACCAAGTTTCAATGTTACATTCACTTGTCAGCTAACTCCCAAAATTTCATCAAACAGTAGAATTCTAATGAAAATACCAGGTCATTGAAATAAGTCTTTTGGAATAACTATTGTCGTATGACAAAGTGCAAAATGTAAAACACGTTTTGTTTATGCTTTTTTTTGTATGTAATGTTCATGTATTCATTTGTTGCTACTAAGTTTAAGAATCCCATTTCTCTTAACATGACATCGATAGTTATTTATTTATTCTTAATTTCATATTTTGTAACTTTTCTCTACATCACTTTGTTGGTTCAATCTATTGTAGCATTGTAAATATAATTACACAAGATATAGTATTTTTTTATGCATTGAAGGGTATGTAGGAAACACAATACTAATTGACACAAAATGAAACAATAAAACTCTGCTCTGTAAAAGTCTTGATAACTCTTTTCTTTAGATTTGAAGTGTTTTGACGATTGAGATTTTGTAGAGTGTATACCTTCATACCTTCTGACGCGAGACCACATATAATTTCCAATCATTAAAGTATCCCATCGTCCTTGGTACCTTCTTTCCATTGTTACGATGTCCTGATGAAATTTCTCACCATGTTCTTTTCTGACATCACCCGAGTTTTTAGAGAGAAAAATCTACTCGAGAGTCCAAAATACGAACCTTTAAGGGTATACGACAGCCCATTTTCGTAAAGTTTTCAATGGGCTTTGCTATCAGTTGTTTGTTATTAGGATCCTTGTGATTTCCTAGGAATCCACAAACTTCGTCACGGAATGTACACCATGCTTCTTTTTCAACTTTTGTCGTCGTTCTTCCCAGTTTCTTTGTCTTCAACATTGCGTTTACTTGGGATCCAACAAATACGCCACCCTTGAACTTAGTTTCAGATGGCTTTGAAAACATAAGAACTTTTTGAATAGCTTCTCTTCCAAAATATAAGGCCTACACAAACTAACTGTTTTACCAATCTAGTTTGAAGTTTCATTTTACTAGTTTGATATGAAGGGGGGAGGGGGTAGTAAAACTTTGTTGGAATTTACTAGAAGCTGTTAGAGAATATTTAGTATTCTTGGCCGCAGTTACCCTCGAGAGGATCAATGTATTATACTCTCTTGTCATGATCATAATTAGTCCTGCTATCCCATAAGCAAAGAAAACATGAATACTTAGTGTATCCTCTTTGCAAGCCTAGGGAGAATGCAAGTATCTTGAAATCACCGCTTACATTCCATTTGAATTCAGCGTAATTTATTTTGTTCAGAAGTTCTTTGACATAATGAGATTTTTTCTTCTGTATAGAGTTTGCAAGAGATAAAGAAGAATATTTATTTCTATTGCAGAGTAGCACCTGCTACCTGTTTTTGGCCATTAAAGTTAATCATACACATTGAAAATGTATCAGGAGACTTTTTACATCCTCTAGTAGCCATCCTGAAAGTAGCAGAACTTAGTAATTGATCTGAAAGAGAAAATACGACGTATATTTAGTAGCGGAACATTATTACAGTAATACTGAATATACAATAACGTTGAGAGACAACGTATTTTTTTAACGATCGATGATACAGAAAAATCATTGTGCTTTTAAAATCAGCCGAAAAAATTGATCAATGAATAAAAAATCATTTCTTTAAAATTGTAACGATGTATTGTTCAAGTTTTTCATACACATGAACACCTGGATAGAGAGCGACAATTAACTGAGTCAGTCAAACTTTCCCCCTCGAGGAACTTTATAAGAGGAATTAATGTGCGTCTAACCACTTGGTAGGCGAGAAAAAGATAAAATTCTAGAAATGTACAAAACGGAATATGTAGAAGAAATGGTAGGCTGGAGCTAGATATTTTCTTGGTGATCAATGCAACCAGCGACATGATTCAAAGAACGGAGTTATCTCGTAAGTGTATTCGAACCATTTATCTGACATGAGTACAATTAAATGTGGAAGTGAAGTGGTGAACCGAAGAACAAGCAATTAGGTACTGGTTTAAATACCACGAGACGTATGATAATAGGTTGCAAATATGCATGCTAATGAAAACTGTCGGCCTCAGAATTAACGATCGTGCTAGGATATAACTACTCTACCATGTCTTAATACGTTGTGTTGTTCAAAATTGCGGTTCAAATAATATACCTAGGGGTACACATATGTAAAACGTAGTGTGTTAAAAAATTACATATCATGTTCTGAGTCAATTACCACCCACCATCTTGGTCGACTGGTGAGCGAACCCGCTTGCGATGCGGGAAGACCCGAGTTCTAGGCTCGCTGTCGGCGTGGTCGGTTTGTGTATAACCATCGGCGGGGAGAATTAAGACACGTGATTAGGTACCAACCCAAGAATGGGTCAAAAGGCTCGTTTCTACCGCATCATTCTATTCAATTCAATGAAAGTCTTGAGCTTTAAAACCAATGATCGTATACCAGCCATGTAACATCATGTCACAAAATATGACACGTGACACCGGGCCACAAACTCCGCCGCCAAGAAAATTATGCGTCGTAAAACGAATGACCAAATATCGTACGAACTACTGCATACCATATCCACGTTGAGTAACGCTTCTATCAACAATTAGTCTAGAAATTCATGCTCAGCACATCCATAACTCGCTCCTCACGCTGCCCTTTACCGCACTTCTTTTTCAATACGTTAATGCGTAGTGAAAGTGATTAAAATTGGTGACATTGAAATCACATGCGTGCAAACGGCGAAACCCCAAATGATCACTTAATTTAATTATTCAATGATATTGGATTCTCAAAATGCTTTACGGCATTCTTCACAGCAAGATTGTAAAAGACTCGAGTCAAACTTAGTTTTTCCTATTTGATGAGTGAAATCTAATTCGATGAAGAACGGTTACACACAAATTACACAATAGGGATCTCATTTTTCCAGCTAATAAGTTTTCATAGTTGATGCATCAGTACAGTATGTTAACAACTATCTCTGAGGCAATAATTTGATTCTAGGATCATTTCACGCTCTTTTTCTGAGGGCATCTTTGCGGACGAGCCCTGGAGAATTTAGTTCATACGATGTCAGCAGAAACGTAAACCAGTTGACTTGTTCAATTAGTCCGTTGTACAGCCATGTATGGTTTTAAATAAAGTTCATGTTGAGAAATGAATACCCGATTTAGAAAATTATCTAACTTTCAATACGATGTTACTTACCGTATTGGGTTACATTTGGGTTAAATTTATTAAACGTATGCATACATCAAACGTTTAGAACTTTTTCATAGCCAACCACAATTTGAATCACTAGCTTTGACAGACTTCTGTTTAGTCGTTTTGACTGACAGCGTCCGGATTATTATTACTGATGATGTGATATTATTACTGATGATAACTAATCATTGTAATTATCATTTAATTGACTCATTGGAACAGTTCTCAATATCAAAGTGCTCTCGGTGGTGCTCTTCGTGCAACTGAAAGCGGTTGAGTGGAACAAAAAATTTCGTACGAAAGAAGCAATTTCCTGTAAAAAATGGTGGTGCTTTTATAGCTTCTCGCAAGTTGTTTAAGAAATAATCTATGAAATATTAACGCTAACAATCATGGATGAAATATAAAGGCGCAACGGACAAACATGAGCCAAATAAACCAAGAAATGTATCACAAGAATGAAAATTTCAGAGTGCGTACATGCTAGACGTTTTTAGCGTTTAGCTCTGCGGGCTGCACTTGTGTCCCATAAAAGATGTATACATCGGTATCAACGATACCAAACGTCATTTCCACGTTTGGTATCGACCATCGGTATCAACGATACGATAATGACCAAAATTGCACATTTTGGGTAATTAATAATGAAACTTTCATATCGATAACGTTAATAATGTATACATTTTTTGTGGACACCGTGTATGTGTGCCATAGCGTAGCAGCGCAGAGCTGCAGCAGCTCGAGATGTCTGTGTGGGGGGCAAGCAACCGGTATGCAATAACGGTGTCCGAGCTTCAGGTGATGTTCAAGTTCAAATGCGAGTCCTAGCTGTTTCCTCGGAGTCATGCTACGCCAGTTCTTCTTTAGATCTCGGTCGAGTTGCTGCACGACACAGTACTGCTTCTTCAAAGCCCTCTCTTAATTTCTCACACACGTGCGCCAGTGAGTGATTGAGTGGAAAATTCGGCAAGTAAGTAAAAATTGCAGTTTTTCAAATTAGCTCGTAGATATTGAAAAAAATTCTTTGATCTCAATGCTGATGAGCCTAGGATGTCCTATAATTTTGTTTACCTCATCTTTCATAGAGTTCCTTAATTTTCATGAAACTTTTTTTACAGGGCGATTCAGTAAACGTGATCCAATAAATGTGCAAAGTACTGCTCTGTGCATTTCATTCTCTTGATACCAACTCTTAACGATGAAAAAATCGCGATCCTGTGATCTAAATTTTTTGTGTTGATGGTCGCTGTATGTAGGTGCTACCTACAGACCTCCTTATGCAAGCAGCTGAGGAGCTCCAGGACAGTCACTGGACAGGCTCGATACTTGAATCTTCTCTACATACTAGCTCAGGGGTTCCTAACCTTAGGTACATGTGCCCCTAGGGGTACATTTGCTTTATCTAAAGGGTTACTTTTAATGCTAGTTTATAGTTCCTAAAACCTAAAAGTTTTATTAAAAATTCAGTGAAATTTGATTTTTCTACTCGCTTTTCTGTCATAAAAATTCAGGGGTACATGCTCCTCTGTCGAAATACTGAAGGGGTAAAAGGTCAGAGAAAGGTTGGAAGCCCTGTGTAATTATCTCAAGATAACATTCATACGTGATTATTAAATCTCCGCGTACTGCTTGAGATCACTCTCCTACAACTCAATGTCTGGCACATATGTTAATCAGAAGCACAAATTTTCTCGAAGACTCTGTCCTGCCCGTCCGTTGACAAATCTTTCTAAGATGGTTATTTCAGAGTAGATATTTCCGGGGAATTTTTCGAGTATTCTCATTAGTTTGGCAGAATGAGTGTACGTCCTGTACTTCTTGACCTGTAAACTTATTTTACTGCCTTAAAGAGGAGGGAATCTGTTGTTAGATTATATACATTGAAGTGCTGGTCTTTCATAGAAGTTTTGATAACGGAAAGACAAATAAACACATATGAACGATTTTCAGCTAAAGTAATGAAGTAATACGAATTTCTGAGAAACATGAAAAACATTAGATTCTGCAGGTTGGCAAAATAACCTTAAAGCTGAGTAAAATTGATTGCAAGCTTCGACATGGCACACGAGCACAAACAAAGAATTTAACTTGGAAAACCATTCCTTTAAAGTATACAGCAACAATGTCTGCTGAAAGACATACACATTAGTCACTTTACACAGCCATTTAAGCTCCTTGTCATTCATGATTTTATTTCAGTATTTCCCGTACATTTTTTCGACAGACGAACAATTGTAACAACCCGACCATCTTTCTGGCTGCAGCTGAACGTATTAACCCTTTCGGTACCATGATGCAAATATCAGAACCTTTTTCAACATATTTAACATCAAATTTAAAAAAAGATGCTTTGTGATGTTTTACGGTCACTGCATTGTCCTGATCAAACTGTAGCTTGCACTGCCCTACCAGCGTTTGCACAGACACACGTGTTGCT
>VCRD01000236.1:295925-328231 GCA_006783055.1 Trinorchestia longiramus
CACGGAATCCAAGGCGTTTCGAGTTTAAGCAGAGCTCATAGATGAATTTGTAAGTATTGTAGAATCAAACAAAGTTTCGTTAAACAATTTCGCCAAACTACGAATAAACGCCGTAAACAAACTTTATGAATTGTTCGTTATCATAATATTATTACTAGTAGACCCACACGTGAAAATTCACGTGTTTTTAACGGATATTTTTCGTTTGATTTGCCGTGAACGCAGGCTTTGCGATGGAGTCGTGCAGCAACTCTACCGAGATCTAATGAAGAACTGGCGTAGCATGACTCCGAGGAAACAGCTAGGACTCGCATTTGAACTTGAACATCACCTGAAGCTCGGACACCGTTGTTGCATACCGGTTGCTTGCCCCCCACACATCATCTCGCACGCCACAAATGTCGCAAATTTGCACGCCACAAATGTAGCAAATTTGCACGCCACAAATGTAGCAAATTTGCACGCCACAAATGTAGCAAATTTGCACGCCTCAAATGTAACAAATTTGCACGCCACAAATGTCGCAAATTTGCACGCCACAAATGTCGCAAATTTGCATGCCATAAGTGTCGCGAATTTGCACGCGAATTTGCGAATTCGCCACATTTGTGGCGCGCAAATTCGCGACATTTGTGCTAGTTAAAAATTTGATGAGTTACTGGCGCAAATTGATTCAAGCGCGCGTATTTTTAACAGAATGTTTTCGATCTTTTGGTCACGAATTAGAACCCTTCCCCAAACCGTAAAATTTATTTACATATTCATCAGTGTTGATAGAGTTGGGTATTATTTCCGTGACTAAAGACACGAAATAACTGAAGAAAGTAATTGCGTTTCACTATTCTATCTCACCTTAAATTCCGGCACACACACCGTGGCTTGCCTAGTCAGACAACCAGGACCTACCATTTATTGACCAAATTTACGAGTTGTCCACAAGTTCAATGTCAATTGTTGTGCAAACTTGATAAAAGTGTCTTAACTCAGTGCCGCCTCGCAATGCTTCACTAACTAGGGAAAAATTTCAGGCATATTTGAAAATGTGTATTGCACCTATAATAGTCATAATAAGGCAAACATAATAAAAATGAAATCTGTCGAGTAATTGCAATATTTGTGAGTTAATATTTGGTTTTAAGTGAAGAATGTTGAAAAAATAACATTTCTGAAATGCGTACTATTTCATTTCGTATTCCTTCCAAAGTATGATTCATATACCCATAATATTAAATTGTGTTAATTCGAGATTATTATTTGCATTTACGGTGGCATATTAGAATGTCAATGTGTTAAAACACAATATCATTCTAGTAGAGTAGTAAGCACTGTGTCTAATGAAACTTTTTTCTTCCAGTTTGCTGGAGACTGGTTCGTGTATCAGCAGTCGGACAACTCTATAGAAAATTTATGGGCTTGCAAGATGGTCATATACAGCCCAACTGACGATCAATTCGAGTACAAATTTCGAGTGTAAGTTGAACTTTTCTCGTGTTCACAAAAATATTTAATTACATTTAATATATAAATATATATATATATATATATATATATATATATATATATATTTAATGACATTTTCAAGCTTAGGATGGCACAAAGAATGTGTTGTATGTATCAGTACTGTACAAATTATATTTTCCTTGGAGAGAATACAAGTACAGCACAAGTCTTTTTAACCGGCACCCATGGGACTTTGCAGTTGCCGGTTAATATCACCCAAGTAACCAGAAACAATTCATAAACACGCTAGACATAAAATGAACAGTATCATTTGTTTAAAGCAGTTAAAGAAGAAAAATATAATGAATAAATATATAAAGCTTGACCAGCGAGTGCCGGTTTAAAGGAATTCTACTGTAGTAATAAATGCATGAAAAATTTGAAGAAGGAATTCAATGAATTTTTACGCTTGTTGCTGTTAAATTAGAGTAAAAAATTTCCAAGCACGCTGTATCAGCTAACTTTATGAAGTTTCAGCATTTTGAATTCATTTCCTCTCTGTTGCAACAACAATATTTGACAACTATTAAGTCAAAGTCTACGTGCGATACACGAGTATATATAGGCCACTTGTTGCATCTTACACCACTCACAGTGTACCTGTATACAAGCTATGAATGCTGTAGGTGTAATAAAGTATTTTTCGTCCCCAGGAATAACATTGATACTTCATACGTGGGCACATACACGCTCAACACAGCAGGAGCAGGCGTGGCATCAATAAATCTCAGATATCAACTCGGTGAGAACATGTTAGATGTGTTTGTGCCTTCACGTCCGGATGCTCCACCCATGAGAAAGCTCTCGTACGGTAATAAGGCCAACATTAGCGAGGCTTAACCTTTCATAACATAGCGTGACACATGACACATAACCTATTTGTTTCGTATAAAATCATATTGAATAATTATTGAGATGCGTTAGATGCGTGTGTCTCATCAGGAACGTACTGATCATGTATGAAAGGTGTATTACAGCACTGCTACACACATAGCCGGTCAAGCACAGTTCTTGTGAGACACCTTAGAATTTTTCGAATAATTCATGCAGTAAAGGGTTGAGACAATTTTGCTGTTATGTCCCAGATCTTCATCATTCACTGGAGGATGAAAGTGATACATGTTGATCTGGTGTGTGCAGTGAGCTTAGCAGTGATCAAGACTTTGTGCATACATCGACCAAATAACGTCGAAATTTCAGTCAGTTAGAACTGAATGATTTAGTTAGAGATCTGGGCCTGTGAAAAGAGTTAGCAGAAGTGTTAGTTTCTAGACCTGAAGAGAAGAATGTTTCAGGAGAAAAGAAATGTAATTTTTTATCGGAACAAGGAGAAAGATTTCTTGTCATTTTTTAAAACTGAGGAAGATTTTGTTTACTGTAGTGACGTGCCGGAACTGTTAAACGTGATGGATGTTTAAGACTATGATCCAAGTGACTGGATAATTCTAGTAGATACTCCACAAGGGAAACTTGTTCGGTGCGATTCCTATTCGTCACTTTCTGCATTTAAAAAAAAGAGCATGAACGCATAAGATCTGTATTAGATTCACTCAAATATCATGAGCACAAATGAATCATGATGGATCTGAAAATGGTAAATTTTTTACTTGGCTTACAAGAAGGCTGTGCAAAATATCGGAATTTCCTGTGTTTATGGGACAGCCAAGCGAAAGACAAACACTGAGAACAGAAACTCTGACCAGTTAGAGAAGGTGAGACTGCTGTGGAAAAGAATATTATACGCTAATCACTTGTTGAACGTAAGAAGATCATATTCCACCTTTTCGTACTCAACTATGGTTAATGATCTAATTTGTAAAAGCTTGGATTATGAAAGGTTTGCTATTCAAATATTCATGAAACGAGTGGAATCTAGTTCAAGTAATAAAGAGGTTTTAATTTATAACCCTGCCAGTAAAGAGAGGAGATATAGAAATATCTTTCCTTATATCTAAACTCTCTCGTATGGATGACGAAGATATTTAGTTGATTTTAAATAGTGGTAAATAATTATATGGTAAGTCAAATCTCCAAACTGAGTTATCTCTTAACTAATGCGCAAGTTTAATTTACAAGTTCATATGATAGTGCTATTTTTAAAGAAGTATTAAAATAAACTTCATGCCCTAATAGGGACTTGATTTACACTCTGTACTACCTATTCTAATGTCTCCGATTTAAACCTAACAGAGAGCTAGGTTTTTGCTCATATAACTTATTAGAGTTTCCAGCTCTTCGCTTCCTTGCATTTTTAGTGTTTCACTTCTGTCCGTAAATTCTTTTTTACCAAGTATAACTGAGAATTACAGAACTACATTAATTTCAGCCCTCGGAGCCGACAGCTTTGGCAACGTAAACCACTTCGTTTTGGCGACAGACAACACTAACTTCGCCATCTTGAGAGCCTGCACAAACTTCGGACTATTCAACCAACGTAAGAGTAACCTTATCAATATGCTACGTGCACTCGCTCTTTCTCTCTCAATGTATTGTAGCTTTGTTTACACTTCCACTGTAGTTTCAATCTTCATTTTCATTTTCTTAACGGGTGAATGCAGTGTTGCATTTCATTTTAGACGATCAATGTTATTCATATTTCGGTCGGTGAAAAAAATTGTCAGGTGCTGTTCGAAGAAACTGCTGCTAGTTCCAAAAAACCCAAGTATATGAATTTATAGAAATGACATACAATCTGTAGTTTCACAAGTATATATGTCTATTCTGTCAATATCAATATTGCTAGAATTTTTAATTCGTTCTTTCTTCTCCTTCTTGAACCTTTAGGCAAGGTGTTGTCCAAAATTTCACACAAAGCGTCTGGTTCAAGATATCAATAAAAACCCTAAAGCCCAAAATTATAAAAACTTTGGAGGATTGACAAAGCATTCATATTTAGGGAAACAGGATCACGAAAAATATATTTGGGTGTGTTAGAAATTTTGTTCGCAGTGACAATGCGTAGTGCTCTCAACATCCACTCCATTAATTTATCGGATTAAATTCTTAGAAATAATGGATACGGGTTTCGTTTGTTTTTATCGTATTATTTTTTTCTAGTAAGGAGAGGAAAACCTGAGTAAAAAGCATTGAAATATTACTAATGCTAATCTGAAAAGTATCAATACTGAAACAGTGTTTTTAAATTACTTAAAAATCACCATTTCATAATTTGGAGATACAAATTTTTGCTATAGTTGACAAGACTCGACATCTCAGGAGGGCTTCAGAGACAACTGGTTAATCTTAATTATTATTTTTGCAGAGTACGTCCACGTCTTGACTCGGACCAGAACGCCTTCAGCAAACATAATCACTCAAATCAACGCAGCGCTAGCAGCTGAAAACATCCAAACTTCGCAGTTGTCCAGGACTATTCACGCAGGATGTCCGTAATCTAACTTCCCTAGATACTGCAGACAGCGCTTGTTACAATCCGTACACTTCCCTAGATACTGCAGACAGCGCTTGTTACAATCCGTACACTTCCCTAGATACTGCAGACAGCGCTTGTTACAATCCGTACACTTCCCTAGATACTGCAGACAGCGCTTGTTACAATCCGTACACTTCCATAGATAGTGCAGACGACGCTTATTACAATCCGTACACTTCCCTAGATACTGCAGACGACGCTTGTTACAATACGTACACTTCCCTAGATACTGCAGACGACGCTTGTTACAATCCGTACACTTCCCTAGATACTGCAGACGGCGCGTATTACAATCCGTACACTTCCTTAGATACTGCAGACGGCGCGTGTTACAATCCGTACACTTCCGTAGATAGTGCAGACGACGCTTGTTACAATCCGTACACTTCCCTAGATACTGCAGACGACACTTGTTACAATACGTACACTTCCCTAGATACTGCAGACGACGCTTGTTACAATCCGTACACTTCCCTAGATACTGCAGACGGCGCGTATTACAATCCGTACACTTCCCTAGATACTGCAGACGGCGCGTATTACAATCCGTACACTTCCTTAGATACTGCAGACGGCGCGTGTTACAATCCGTACTTAGCTGCAGGTGCGAGTGCTACAGCAACATTTTGTATTCTTTGAAAACACAGGAAAAACTCATCCTACCTTCTGATCTGAGGCTATATAGACAAGTTTTCGAAGCCTTAACCCTTTCGGTACTGACGGCATCTCTGGTAGCCGCAGTCATTTTTCGCCTATTAAGATGCAGAGCAACACGTGTGTCTGTGCAAACGCTGGTAGGGCAGTGCAAGCTACAGTTTGATCAGGACAATGCAGTGACCGTAAAACATCACAAAGCATCTTTTTTAAAATTTGATGTTAAATATGTTGAAAAGGTTTTGATGTTTGCATCATGGTACCGAAAGGGTTAAATAAACACGACATAGATATGTGTTACAGCATGCATGCATTCAAAAATCCGTGTACTTTTAGAATCGTGAAATTTTGAATCAATTCGTTTGATTAATATTTTCATGTGAGAGATATTTTAGATAACTGAAATTTGTCGAGGTGAAAATTTTATAATAAAACTGGTTGCTAAGTCAATCAGTGAATTTTATAAATGCGATAAACTCAGCTGTCAAAATTAGACTGAAAAATTAAGAGCCCCCATTCTTGTACTTGCATCTCTATGAAAACGGTTTATGTCCATGTCAATTAAAACTCTAAACAACAATCTAACCCGTACATGTTGAAGATAATTCTAGGTTCATGCTAATTTCATTCGGGTGGATGTTTATTTAAACACACAGCGTTGAATTGAAAAATAACCTTGGCAACAAAGACATTCCAGTGATCGCAGTGACATCAAATAGATCGAATACTCGAGCAATTACGTGTTACTCACTGTAACATAGAGAAGAGCGAAAGACTTTATCCACTGAATGGCCTTTGTAGAAAACGCGCGGTTCTAAGAGGACAGTTTTAAAGTTTTCAAGCTGGGTTATTCTTGCTATGAAGACATCGCATTTGCAGTTTCTTCTTGAGACGAAACCAACCAGAAACAATTCCACTTTATGCATTTAATCACACTGAACACATGAAACCCAACTGCTATGAGTCTGAGACAAAATACCAGAGATTTTTCTATAAAAACTTAGTCATTTTTTCACAGGGTAAGCAGCCTCGCGTAGCTGTGTTTGGCGTCATCCAATCGGGAAGAAATAGAAAACTGTGTAACTTAGTATTACTAAATGTTAAATACCAGAGAGAGAGAAGAATATTAGCCATTAACGACAATGATAGCCATGAACGTACATACATCATGTAAGTGTACTACTGATTCATTCAAAACTGAGCGTAGGATTAAAAAGCAAACTCGATCGGTGGCTGAGAACAGAAAACAAGAAAATTGGAAACTTGGTCTCCAAGGCTGTGTTAGAATTTTCAACTATACGTGGCATTAACTTGTGAGAAATTTTCTCAAGGAAGTAGAGAAAGAAATAGAAAGAGTGCTATGAGATGGTTTCAATTGAACACTCACTCCGATATGACAAAGATGAATAGAGAAAGCCACAAATTCTTTGGTTAAAAAGTACGTATAACTCATCAGCACGAAAATGAAGTGTATTTTTATGTTTACAACTTGTCTTTTCATCTTGCTTTTAACTTCCTAGTATATATTTTGTAAACAATGAAGTTTAAACAGTTTAAATTGATCATGCCTGCAATGGTAAAATCAAACCGTTTGACATCCTGACCTGTCTATTTTACAACAGCTGATATAAGAAAACACTTTTGAAACAGGGATTTATGGAAACTAGTAATACTCATAGATACCTTCACTGAAACCCTTCAATAACTGAAAAATAACGAGCAAATATTTCTAACGCCACCTCTAATTATTTTTTCCGCACCTTCACTATTTCATGAAACTATTCGTTCCTCCTCACTTCAAATTTCTATGTTCATTTATTTACTTATTGGCTTTCAGTTACTTGGAAAGCAAACGTCGAGTAATTTTTTTTTCATTAAACCTTTATCTTTTGCAGTCTCCTGGAGTCGCAGAAAATAAATTGATACCGCAGTGTCCTAGTTAATTAAGTAGTAATAATTGTCTCATTTATCTACGCTGGTTGAACCAGACTGCACTTTGTTCACAAAATCCACTTTTTCTTAATTTTCGCATCAGTTCGAGATTAGCGTCAAATGATGAAGGCGTGAATACACAAGTTGTGTTCTTCCGACCCGCCTGAAGGTGAGAAAAATGTTAGACTATACTATGAAACATATAATTTTCATAATTAAATCCATGTGCGTTGGATGGAACTTATCCTGATTCAATATTAGCAAAAAAGCGCAGATTTATATTTATTTGTCATATATGTCCTTAAAGTCCGTTTAATATATCGTGTTTTTACTTCCGTCTCTAATCTTCCATGCATGAAGCTCCTGACGTATGAAAGTGTAAATACATCTAATGAAAAAAATTAGGTCAGCGACTGATTTAATATCCACATTGGTGGACACACAACCATTGTCAGCAGCCTGAAGGAAACTGGTTACGGGAAGGCAGCGATTTATTCATTTGTGGTGGGGGACTAGCAATTGTCCCGTGTGAAGGCATGGAAGTATGGGGACTAGCAACTCCATGAAGGCATGGAGGCATGGGGACTAGCAACTCCACGAAGGCATGGAGGCATGGGGACTAGCAACTCCACGAAGGCATGGAGGCATGGGGACTAGCAACTCCATGAAGGCATGGAGGCATGGGGACTAGCAACTCCATGAAGGCATGGAGGCATGGGAACTAGTAACTCCAACTCCATGAAGGCATGGAGGTATGGGGACTAGCAACTGCATGGAGGCATGGGGACTAGCAACTCCATGAAGGCATAGAGGCATGGGGACTAGCAACTCCATGAAGGCATGGAGGTATGGAAAAGAAGCTTATAACGAAATTCTACCCAATACCTGCACCACAGCACCATGGTTTCATCACCAGCAAACAATAAATTCTCAAAATACTAGCATGCTATTAACACAAACGAGATGGGCGTCTAATATACGTTAAAACATACTTTTGAAATCTCTTTGTTGCTCATAATAAGTGAGCTTCATTAACCAATAAAAATTTTAATTGCGTCTAATTTTCCCCAACTTTACGAACTATTTTCACTGCCTTGTCTGGGGAGATGCAAAGAGCTTGGAAAGATAATATGCGCAGGAATATTTGTTTCTGTAAGATACATGTACAATTTTCTGGTTGACTTTTAAGCGTAAGATAATTTCTCACAAGTTAAATTGAAAAAAAGTCACAAGCAGAGCACGTAGTAGAATTTGAGCGCTAAATTTGCTATGCAGTTAAGAATTCTATAAGCTTTTACCATGAATGCGTATATTTTACGTCGTACATAGTTCAAGATAGAGCTCATTAATTGTCCAGTTAATGCTAAAAAAATTACCAAGCTTTGCTAAGTTTGGTGGAGGTGGCTGATAGAATACCCAGCAATCAGATTCCGCAAACCTCATAATCGCTCAAACGATACTAACACGAATGGAAATCATCAATACGAGTATGTACAACTGCGAGGTGAAGTGAATGTCTGTACAGAAAATTACCTTAGTGTTACCAAATACAGGGTGCGGCAAAATAACATCCTATTTTTCAATGCGCGCCTGCCTGAAAAAAGGAAGTTAAGTTGCTGCGCTTTGTGCATCTGATATTAGCTTATTACTGTTTTCTTTTGAAATTTTATTAACGAAACTAAATCTAAGGACAATTTATGAGAAGAACGACCGTCCAGTGAAGTCACCCATGATTTACGAAAACAATACCAGCAAGCGAGTAATTGTTACAGTTACGAGGAGCACGGCAGAACAATCGGCATAGCTTGAACCTTTTTTTAAATAAACGTCCTCTGAAGAAAATAAGTTATGCTGCCGCACCCTGTAAAACGAACTTGAAAACTCTACAGCGCTTTAATCATTCATTTTCGCGAGCGAATAGCTATAAAATTAAACTAGAGGGTAAAAAATTTCATCATCTGAAGCTCAATATCTCCCACACGTGAGCGATATACAGGAACCTTTCACACTACATGGTGTATTTTTAGGCACGAATCGATATCTGCCCCCACACATATGACCTGACCTGATCAGCTGCCGGTGGACCGTCACTACATTGTATCCATTTTTAGTAATGCATATATACAATATTATGTATGTATAATATATCATACATATTGTATATATAACGGTATAACTTATTTCAGTATTTTAGTGATGGACGGTACGTGGTGTAGAGCAAAGAGGCGACCGTGCGGTGTTGTTTTTAACTTGCAATGCCATAAATATAATACAATCTTAAATGCAACAATAAATGATTATGAAAAACAATAACATGATTTTTAATATTTTGCATCACTAGAAGTACTAACACATTGTATTTTATCAAATGAACTCATTTACACAATCGCTTCCCGTGACATAACACTCGAAATGAAGGTTATGACAGCGAGTGGGTTGCCTTTCCTGTTTCAATTTTTCATTTCAAGTTTGAGAAAGTTAAGTGTTTAATTCTAACGTTACTTTAATATAAACCGCAGAAAATGTACTTAAGTAACAACAACTAAATTCTTGGCCCAATTCATTGAGGTATTGACGCAATCGACACTATTCTCCTAGGAAATCTCCCGTGCGTACTTCACGAAGACTGCCTTTACCTGTTAAAAGTACATCAATCTGCTCAAAACGTGGCATCCTTTGATCGTATAAGTCAAATTCAATGCAACAGAAACCTTACACTAAAATATTGCTTTGCAAGTCGCTTTCCTGAAAGTGCGTACCCGGCTATGCACTGCCGTCACGGACTTCCGAACAGGTAGGTCACGGCATCTCAAGCGCGTTGATTGAGGTTAATTTGACAAGTAGACACTCCCAGAATGACGATAACTCCTGGGTTTAATTGTGCATAGAATCTAAGTTATGATATGAGAGTGCATCAGTAGGTATGAGAGCCTTATGTCTGGAATGGTAGAACATAAAATGGTGTTCTAGAATCCAGTAGGAGATGCAATCTACACCGATCCTTTGAAGAAATATTTTTGAAGTTTGTTGAATATTGTACGAGAAAGCAGAATTAAATTGAAAAGCACGACACCAACCCCACGATTCCCCTCCAATTGGGACATGAGGCCACATTTTATTGTATCAAAGTACAGGTATAGTGTCTTAACTCACAACTGATGTATTTTAAACTAAATACAGTGTACAAGTTCCAAACATAAGACATTTTTTGAGGGAGATGACTAGACTAGGCTTAAGCGTAAATTAAATGTTCCTAAGACCGAAAAAAGAATTAGAAACTAGACTAGCACAATTATTAAGTTTGCTTACGTCAGTTTTACGAAGCCACAATTGAAGGGTGGAAAGCACTAGTGGACTACTTGCATTTTTTCCCATGGTAAATATAATATATTTTCCACGGGAAAAAATACAAGTAGTCCACTCCCGTGCTGTCGCTAACACAGCGCAGACAGAGGCGATTACGATCCAGTAGTTTACTATATGAAGGGTGGACAGCACTAGTGGACTATTTGCATTTTCTTCTGTGGGAAAAAATGCAAGTAGTCCATTAGTGCTTTCCACCCTTCAATTGAAGGGTGGACAGCACTAGTGGACTACTTGCATTTTTTCCCGTGGTAAATATAATATACTTTCCACGGGAAAAAATGCAAGTAGTCCACTCCCGTGCTGTCGCTAACACAGCGCTGACAGAGGCGATTACGATCCAGTAGTTTACTATATGAAGGGTGGACAGCACTAGTGGACTACTTGCATTTTTTCCCGTGGGAAAAATGCAAGTAGTCCACTAGTGTTGTCCACCCTTCAATTTACACAGTGGGACAAGAATTATGTCAGAAACCATCAGTGACTTACCGGTTCTGTTAAAAGCTGATGCGGGTGCTTACCTCCCGGCCCGTGCTGAAACATAGCTTCTGTATGCTGCAGCTCCAGGCCTTTGCTCACATCTCTTTATGATAATAGCGCTTTCTGTGATGTGTCTGCTAGAGCCCACAGTATCTTCACGAAGAGGCCACACTACACTGACAGCCGTTTGTTCTCCGGCATTCTTGAAAATAAACTCCGGAAGACGTGTTTAATCTTCGTTAGACGAACACACACATGGTAATTCCTGAAAAGTTATTCAATTGAAAAAGAAATCGACTTTTGCATCTGGTATCTACTTCTAAATTCACAAATTTTGATGTGCCGCCTGCTCACTCTGCAGGAATTGAAACATGTTGAGTTAATTTTTTGGTATCAGTTTTACGTATGAGGCATATTATGGATTACGTCGAATTATCCTTAAAGGAACTAAATCTGCGATAGACTGATGAGCGAAATAAATTGCTGGCTTGGATTCATCGACAGCATGGTTGAATTTACAATCTTAGTCTTAGCAACTATTTTATGTCATTCTGTTGGCTCTCTGACACAATTTTGTTAGTGACACAAGTAATAAGCTTCTCCAGCCTAGTTTGTTGGCCCAGTGCAGGTAATTGAACTTCGGTATCAACACAAGAGAACTTGGGTATCAACATAAGAGGACTTGGGTATCAACCCAAGAGGACTTGGGTATCAACCCAAGAATGACCCAAACGGCTTGTTCCTATTGCTTTTTTCTATTATATTCTACTATATCATGGGTCTAAGTACAGAATCACTCGACATACAAGTACATACGATATCATTCTAGGCTCGGGTACGCTACCATTATATTCATGAATATAGCATTGTAGCTGAACTAAAAAAAACAAATATCATTACTAATTTGGGAACAATATTACGGCTAATGTAGACACGGTAACAGTGAAGATGAGGACTATCACTACAGTTCCTGGTAAGCGGTGAATATAAACATGGTCACAGTATCATAACAGACATGGCTACTGGTACAGATAGTCATGGAAAGATTTGCGTACACATTACTGATATTTTAATATAGTAAGAATATTCTCGTCCACCTGATACGTATCGTTTAATAATGGCCTTGACTATTTAATCATTCTAGACTAAAGAACTGTATTTTTTACAAACGGTGCTGTGTTACTAAAGAGCCGTATAGATAATCTATGTGCATATACTATTAGATGCGAACTGAATCATTGTAGATGTAGCGTAATTGCCCCTTTTTAGATAAACAACCCTAGAAGAACCTAGCACTTTTGGTTTACAAGTATATCTTTACCAGTCAGATTTCAGAGCATGTTCCATGTGAATACCAAAACTCTTTTATGAACCAATTATGAGGAAAAGAACATGCAATAATAAAGAGCTGTATTTCTGAGCCCGTTTTGAAACCTATTTCCACTGCAATTCAGCGTCACGTTATATGAGCACACACTTAACGTTATTGCAGTGTGCAGCACGGTCATGCCCAACATGGTTTCTTCTTTGCATTTCAGCCGAGAAAACAAAGAAAAATAGTTGGCGCTTTCTGAGGTCATACCACGCAACCATCGCTCCGGAAAGATACCGGACATGATCACAGTTTGTCGCACTCAAAAGACGAATCAAATTCAGTCGGCGAATCTTCATTAGTCAAGAAGCAACGTGGCAATATGGTAGTGAAAAGTCATGGCGTCAGTAGCTAACATGGTTGCCTCATCAAAAGTTAGAAAATTTTCTTCATTTGTGGTATTAACAATTATGCAAATTGTGCGCGGCCAAATATTGTTTCCTGGATGGTGCCCATATCAGGATGCAATGCCATACTTTGACCGGTACAGGGTGAGTACGTCATGTACATATAGCATTTTTTCTATATAATCAGTATTCAATTCATGTATGCAATTACAAAAGCGATTATAATTTATCTCCTATTTCCTCACGAATAATCTTGCATGTGATTGTTTCATAATTATTAGTGACGTTTCTCAGCGCCGTTGCAGGAAATGTTTTTCATTGATCGTGATCTAAAAAATATACTCGTATTCATACAATCACAAACGAATTCTCAATCAAATCATGAATATGATAAATGAAGTTACTATTAACACAATTATTCCGAATGAAGTTATAATTATTGCAATTTTCAACAATTTTGCCATGTTATCCGTGCTTTTACTATTTTTTGACCTTAACACGTTAAGTGCGATACGACCCACCGGTGGGTCGCTCAGGTTAGGTTCTGTAATTTTTTCAAAGCTTTCTAGTGACTGTGTGTACAAAGTAAAGATTTGCACCGGCTAGACAATCGCACTCAACGTGTTAAAAACGGTGGTGACAGCACCACATTCCGAGGGCGTTAGAATTTCATATTTTCTACGTACACTAACACGATACAAGCGTCATCTCTGTTCACCATATTTGCGTAGCTTCACTCCTACCACAAGCAGAGCAGCATCACTGTTTATTTCCAGCCAAAATGAGCCTACATACTCTCATAAAACGCCCAAGTCAAAACGCGCTAGCTGAACAAATGTCCGAAACAATCTACATTCTAAGTCTAACATTTTTTACATTCATACGAGAACAAGTGTCAGAGTTCGAATACTTGGTAGTGCACCTGCTTAGATCCATCATTTTCAACAATACTTAATTGATTTACAAATAAGATAAATAAAATGCACTCAACTATCTAATTCGTGTT
The DNA here is from genome assembly GCA_006783055.1 of Trinorchestia longiramus. NCBI lineage: Eukaryota > Metazoa > Arthropoda > Malacostraca > Amphipoda > Talitridae > Trinorchestia > Trinorchestia longiramus. The sequence continues at coordinate 310,013 of VCRD01000236.1, forward strand.
CTGCAATAATTTTCACTTTTGTATCTCTTTATTTGCTATTGTAATAAATTTATCAAGTTGTAAAGAGACATTAGCCTTGAGTACGAAACTATTTTGCACACTATAATTAAACATGAAAGGAGAGTCGAAACGAGCTATAAGATATATGAAGAACAAAGTCTAAATTCCCTCCTACCTTCACCTAACATCTTCGAGTGCAAAGCTGTGAGCACTGTATTGACGTATCATTGATATTATTTGTAAATGGCTCGCAATATTAATAATATGGTATGATACCACAGTCGAATTTTTTTCAATTGATGCAAATTTGATGTAAGACAATTTAGCTCTAAGAATATGGAGAGAAGAATACGGGGAGTTAAATAGAGTTTGTACTTTTAAAACGATTCTCCACTAGAATGATGAAAAGGAATTTCAATATACCGTGGCCATTGTACGATTTGTTTTGACGGATGCCAGAGCTCAACTCAACCAGTCATATAATTTCAATGGCAGCAAGTCATACGGTGTCATACATATAGCTTTAAATTAATTTAAAAATAGAGTGACTACGCAGTACATTTGCCTACTTTTATTATTGTTTTGCAGCTTGAAGCCCAGTTTTAATAATAAAAAACGAGTAAAACATGTGACAGGTTTGCTTATAGAATGCTTACATAGATCTGGGAACTTACCTAAGCAGTTTACCAACCATTAAGCTATAGCAAGGTCTCGTTAAAAGTACGCTTGCCGTCTTTTTAATGTACTATAGGTCATGCGTATCATGTCCAAGAATCTTGAATATTTTTCATGAGCAGAAGTTAATAATCTTCAGGTTCCCTGAACTCAGTTTCCATGTTTCCTGGTTTCAAGTAATAAAATAATGAATCTCAGCAAATGATTCTTTCAGCGAAACGAAAATTCTTATTTAAACTTTTCCACCAACCCAGGAAGAAAAGGATCAACGCAACTTTAACACGTTTGTTGCGATTGCCTGATTGGTGTAAAACTTCACTTTGTACGCATAGTCACTAGAAGGATCTGAAAAAATTACAGAACCTAACCTAAGTGACCCACCGGTGGGTCGCATCGCAACAAACGTGTTAATGTCTTCTTAAAACTTGAATTCAGTCTGAAATCCATAAAATCATGCTTTCTTCAGTTGTGTACTGATCTTTTAAGAGTATGTGATTCTACAGTACGAAGGCCTGTGGTATGAAAATCAGCGCTATTTCACCCTGTTCGAGGCCGGCGGTCGCTGCATGACCATCCTGCACGAGGATGCCGGCGATGGTCGTTTCGCCGTCACAAACTCCATGGTCGATTGGTGAGCTCACAAACTCCATGGTCGATTGGTAAGATCACAAACTCCATGGTCGATTGGTGAGATCACAAACTCCATGGTCGATTGGTGAGCTCACAAACTCCATGGTCGATTGGTGAGATCACAAACTCCATGGTCGATTGGTGAGATCACAAACTCCATGGTCGATTGGTGAGGTCACAAACTCCATGGTCGATTGGTGAGCTCACAAACTCCATGGTCGATTGGTGAGCTCACAAACTCCATGGTCGATTGGAGAGGTCACAAACTCCATGGTCACCAATTCCATGATCAAGCCTCCACGTTCCTAAACAGAGGCTGTAATCGAAGTTTTCACTTCTTTTAGGCATAGATTTAAGTTATCTTGTGATTTGGAAAGAATATGCGTAGGTAGATTTGGTACGACTTTTCTTAGTCGGATTTAAGCTGTGGTAAAACGCAAGCATAATTGAACATCAGGCTATTATGCTCTAAAACATTTGGAAAGCTAACTGCTAAAATTTTCATATTGGGTTACGGAACAATTAGTTTTATTTGATCCCCGATTTCTTTGGACAACTGTAGCTGATAAACAATATTATAGAAATATTTTGAGCGTTACCTTGTTATGACATTAACTTAACCATGAAAAAATTCTAGGTTTTATCTAATAAAAATCATTGGATAAATTAACTCCCCCGAGGCAGTGATCGTGCATTTTCCACGAACTGTAATCTAACACAAATTATTTTCAGAGTCAAGAAGTCAAATCACATATACGTAACATGTAGTGATTTTTTTAAGCATCGACTAACGTTAGTTAAATGTCTTTGAAGAAGCTGAATTGAGTGAGCTGAATAAAATTCAGGAACTATTTTGTTCGCAGGTTCGGGAAGCGCGTGACGGTATCAGGATTTGCATCAATAATCGATACAAAGGGCCCCGTTGGAGCTAAATACAACCTGCGATACTATTCCAACCCTTGTGAGTACATCAAACTATTTTCAGTTGACCTCGACAGAAGGTGAAGACTTTTAGCTCTGACGAATGAAGCCTCAGAAGGTTATAATTGAAGTTTTGCATTTGTGTTGCATATCAATATTTGAAAATAAAACTCAAGCAAAATATACCATAGAGTTAGAGCTATTCACAATAGCATTTGAGAATTTTCATAGGAATGCAAACTGCACTGACTCATACTTTGCATAGTTTCTTCTTGAAATGTTTCTTCCTTCAGTGTCCAATACTCAATCATTTGCTTACGTAGAAGACGATTACTTTGAAATGCTCTCAAAATACGAGTCACTAAAGTTCGCAGAGCGTTAGTGTTGAGAGACTCAAACGAAATCTTGAAAGCTTAATTTTCCCAATGAACGCTTCGGCTCTAAAAAACGAGCTGCTCCCATAAATATAAAATATTAGAACAAACCCTACTGAGAACACATGAGCATTTGAGGACGACTAAGAATGCTAGATGTAAATATTGTTTTACCTATAAGCAAAGAGAATGAGCTGTTCAATTTACTCCTCTGTAAATTCAATATATACTTTCTTAAAAAAGATCTCAAAATCGTTGTATTAAGTGTGACATCAAACTAAAAATGTTGATTTATTATAATCTTTTTAAAATTTTTATTAATCTTTATTGTTATTGACGGCAATAGCTAATGATGTTCTTCAGCAGGCAAAATGTCTCCCATTAAGAAATTTTATTAACTATTTTTCAACGTCACTGCAAGAAATCATCAATACTATCAAGAACACTGCAGACGCCCAGTTTTCTTAATTCGTCTCATTGTATTCCAGTCCTTGCCTTGGCATCGAAGGGCAAAACGGACGGCAACTATTGGGTCCTGGACACTGATTACGACAACTACGCCATCGTATGGAGTTGTAACGATAAACTTTTTTCCAACACACGTGAGTAAGCTGAGTCCATCAGACTCATTGGTACGTTATGCACTTTAGCGGCCGCTTCTGCATGCTGGCATATAGGCCTACGTGTATCTCCAGGGGCGAGGATCGTAGATGCGCATACTGAAAGGATGAGCTTCATGAATATCTTAATTTAATGTAGATATGATCACAACAAGTAAACATACAGCCCTCAGTTACCTCATCAGCTGTTCAAACAATTGCGTCGATAAGCTGATGCACTGCAGTGTCCAGTCATCGTTTGTGTTCCTGAGATGGGCGCTTCCAGGGAATGGAGACTTCGAGGGAAGAGTAACTTTGAGGAGAAAGAAACTTCAAGGGGAGAGGAACTTCAAGGGGAGAGGAACTTCAAGGGGAGAGGAACTTCAAGGGAGAGGAACTTCAAGGGGAGAGGAACTTCAAGGGGAGAGGAATTTCAAGGGGAGAGGAATTTCAAGGGGAGAGGAACTTCAAGGGGAGAGGAACTTCAAGGAGAGAGGAACTTTGAGTGGAAGGGAACTCCGAGGGAATGGGAGCTTTGAGGGAAGGGGAACTTCGAAGGAAGGGGGCTTAGAGTTTTGGCAGTGTCCATGAAGTACTTAAGACCGAGTTCTTTGGTTGTGGGAACGTGCCACCATTGCAAGATCGTATTTTTCTGTTTTTTTTTCTCTATCTCTATTAGAATCTGACTGAAATAAGTGCCTGATAACGTAATTGACTACTTCCCTCCTCAATCCATTTCTTCGATTTTTTTGTACGAGAAAGTGAATAATCTGCTCACAAATTACAATTCTAAGTTACACGATTATAAATAAAGTGTAATGCAGCGTATAAATGTTTTTCTTCAGTCGGATAGTCGTCGTTCCTGAAGGCATTATTCTTTAACGTTCGCGACCTATGGACGGTTTCTGGATGAAATATCCTAACTGGTAGTGTCCTTCATGTTTCTCTTCTATCAGACGGATAGCCATCGTATAAGAGTATTCTTTTTAAATGATAGACTTCTTGGTTCTCTCGCTCCTCCACTTTAGCCGTCGATTACACGATAGAGAAGATCTTCAACTCTTCTGACTTTGCTAAACACCGAGGTAAAATTCTCGATTTTCTTTCACAGCCAGATTGATACATTTTCCTAAAAAAACTCTTTCAGTATATAATACCGTGCTAGAATACTAGAAACACCATAAATCTACTACTGCATAACCTAAACTCATGCTGCAACTGGGCAGAGTTTTTGTGGATTCTGACACGACTGCGTCACCCAGACGACTGGGTGGTGGACAGAGCGATATGGGAGGTAGAGCGCCGTGGCCTAGACATCAGCGAACTCAAGACTACAGATCACACGGGCTGTCCACCTGCCTTCGATTCCTACGAGCTTGGGTACGACAGCTGGAATAGCATCTATGCTCCCTCACTTAGCCCGTACACTGTGCCTCCAGTGACTGGGGTTGGTTATAGTCAGCCATTAGGTAATGCAGTTGTGTCGCGGCCGTACTATGACTTTGGGGTCAGATCAAAGTTGAATGAATATAATTCAGTCTCTCAAGAACGCACGGCATGGAATCAATCAAGCGTGCCTCACACGGAAGATAGTTCGTATTTACAATATACTCCGCTGCCTGCCATGAACATGTTTCAAAACTTCACTCAAGCGAACATGTTGCCAAAGTCCAGTTACTTCGATACAGTCGTAGCCCACAACAGCAGTAATGCTTTGAATATTAGTCCACTGCCAGCGACAAAATTCTCAGATAACCGTTACAAAAAAGTCAAAGTTGCTCAAGAAAGGATACAGGTAAAAGCTGGTACTTCTTCACCGCTTCAGAATGGTTGGCAAGTCACCGATTATCATCAGGTACTCCAGCTGCGGAGTTCCCAGTAGCATGGCAAGCTGTTCAAGTGAAAAAGTTGAAAATATTATAGGTATGAGAAGCCTTTGGAAAATAGTGAAAGAAGGTATGACATCTTGAGTTTAATACTCCAGAATGGCTCTGAGAGTATACAAGCATAGTTATAATTAATTTTCTGTTAAAATACACTTCCTAGTGAGAAAATTATCTACGCAAACTGCAATGAATCCCGTGAAAAGTATTTATATTTAAACCACATGAAAACTTATTTTCAAAACTTTCAAGTTGTAAATTTCAATTCATTCTGAGCAACCCTTGAAGGACTAGACAGGGTGAGCCAAGATTGAGTGAAGAAAAGGCACCATCGTTCCACCCAGCAAAAGACACAGTATTTATTTGTACTAAACTGGTAACGCCTTTCAGTATGCCAGCAGTGTAGCTGACTATGTTGCCTGCAATGAGTCTTTGAAAAACAATCTAGAGTCATGGTACTAAGATAAGCCTCTGCCATTTAAACGCAGGCTGGCGTCTGAACATGAAAATGTTTTATCCCTACATACGACAATAAAACCCAGCGTCTGAACATGAAAATGTTTTATCCGTAGATACGACAATAAAACCCAGCATCTGAACATGCTAATGTTTTATCCCTAAATACGACAATAAAATCCAGCATCTGAACATGATAATGTTTTATCCCTAGATACGACAACAAAACACAGGAGTATCTGAAAATAGCTAAGTTTATGTGCTAGCAATTATGTTTTTAGATTTAAACCAAAATAAAAACTCATTTGAGCATTACCGAGAAAGAACTTGAAACTTTTGGACGTCAGTTTACGACAAAAAAGTGCCCATGTCAGAGTGTTTAGGAACAGCAAGCAACATTTCAGCATCATCGGTTCACAATTTAGTAAATTTCATGGATTAAAACCCCCGTTTCATTGACGCTATGTCTGGCCGTGATACTTAGATTGGAATACGATGATGTGTTACGTTCGTTATAGTCTCTAGACATTGTTTTATTTTAAATAAATTATTTAAAAGTATACTTTAATCAGTACGTGTTTTTATCCCAACAAAATGCTTAAACTTACTGGTCTCCTCAGTCGTAGTTGATTTGTATAACGACATACAAATACAGATGTGAATCACAACGCGGACAGACGTTTGTTTGTAAATATGTAAAAGTTTTCAAAATTCACATTTTAATGTGTGGCCAACACTCACACAAACTTGGAGTCATCATGGTGAAACTAGTAGCAAGATGTCCTTATAATCAAGTTAATGGCTTACCACCAACAGTATTACAAATTTCACGGGTCAACCCTAATACACAAATTTGAGCCCGTCAGGCCACATACCTGAAATTGTGAGCCTAATCCGACGTAAAGTTAACCCTTTAGCGACCAATTTGTTTTTCTAGTTTGTACGTCTAAGCTCACAAAGACCGTCTGTACACTGATGCAATGAAGCACGCTGAGAGCCAGGCAGCCAAAAAAACGACGCTGTAACATGCCGCCGCGTTCAAACCTAGTAGCAACCTCATATTGCTCACTGTTTAATTATTAGAACAATTCTCCCAAAGACCGTGAAAGACGACCGAATTGTCCTTTTAGTCGCTAAAGCGTTAATCCACGAAATTAAACTGATAATTTTCAAGTTTTAAGGGGTAGCAAGCAATTACCTAAGATGCAGAAAGACATCCATTTGCCCTCTACGAGAGCACTATGCTGTTTACCCTAATCTTACTAAAGTTTTGGTCCTCGTTTCTATATTATCCATGGCCTGGGATACCACCACGGTTCACATTATAGATTAAAAGGTGAGCGCATCGGCACAAATATTCAATTTGTTTTCTTTCTTTGGCGTTATTTCTCTGAGAACTGAACCCTTAATTAAAACGTAACTGATCTTTGAGGTCGCAATTTCAACCTAAGGAAAATTCATATTACAGATGCACAATGCATATGGCAATCCCTGAAGTAAAGCTCCTCTTAGACGTGCTTATTGAATACATCTGTTTTCTGCTTCTACGAATACGTCCAATAACTCCATGACTAACACACATCAATCAGTGCACTACTTTATTCTTAGGTAGCAAATTATGTTAGAAGAAGGAACAAGATATTATAAAACACCAGAACATAAGGTCGGTCGATTTCCCTTTCTGCGTAGGCTTGATGGAGGTGTTACCTACCAGAAATTATGTTATTCGTTGCTGAATTTTTCGGCACTAACAACAACTCGGGTTAGCACAATGCATTTGGAATGGTGATACGAGTACTTTGCACGCACCTTAATGATAATAATGAAAAAAATTTAGGTGGAAGCTTTAAGTCTGACTGAGCCGGACGCCTCTAAGTCTCTTCAAGCTCCGGACAACCAATATCTCATCTGAATTGCAGGAAGATTAAAGATACAGTACTGAAACGCAAGCAAATTCCGGAAACCCTGTGCAAACAGTTACAAAATACGAAGTTCAAAACTTTAAAAGATCGTTCGGCGTGACTTCAAAAACAGCCTTATCGAAAATACAGAAAATAATTAATTTTCTTTCTCAAATACACTCCGACAAATGCCAAACCTTGATACGTCTTCAATTGATGATTACTTGAGCAAACACATTTTTTGCTCCCCGATGTATGCATCGCGATGTAAGAGGGAAATGAGATAAAATACATAACAAGGTAACAAACGTGCTTTACTTGATGGAAAAATGTTATACAAAAATGGATTAAATAATAAGGGAAGGATGACGTCGGTTGGAATGAAGCCGTAGGAATAGTGTGCATGGACTAAACGCATTCTCACCAACTATTTTTATCCAAAGAGCGTCTGTTGCTGTTATTGAAGGAAAGTCGAGAGAATGAAGACAACAACGAAGATTTACATATATCACTAAAATTGGAATACTTTATTGTTCATTAAACAAAGGCATGATAATTACAAGTGTTACATTGTGAAATAACGAGCACCACAAACGGAAAGGAAACAGTCACTGTTGTGCGAGGATTATTTTCTTGTGACACTAGTCTGTGCTTCAGCAAGATGTGTTGGTTGTCGTATTGCAACAGTCGTTATGACCAAGTTCAAGACAGTCTTTTCTTTGTGATGGTTAAACTTAACAATTTGCATACATGTAACATCTGAGCGGGCTGTTGGAACACGTTTACAGGTATACCAAGATGTAGTTTAACCATTTAATTTTTTTAGTTTTGCGCGCGCACTTCACCATAGTTGGCCTTAACTAAAGAATTCAACTACATCGGCGCGCAGTGTTTCATGCAACATCCTATAACATTAATACTGAGGATTCGTTCTAACAGATTACAGTTAGTCACAGTATTAGACATGAGCCAAAATTAGAACACCACCGAGCCGAGAAAAGCAGAACTAACGTAATTCAAAGAAATTTGAATAGCAATTCACTCAATAAACGGATGGTGTAAAAGCTGTTCTAGATTCTTTGCTTGTGTGATACATTTCAGTTGGTTCGTGGAAGCTTCTTCTATATTTCACAACAAATCATGCCTGTAGCTTGCACAATCTGACAATGGGCTAATTACTCGTTCAAGTCATACTCAAATGAGAGAACTAATTAGTTTACTCTTGGGATCATGAGTTGTAGTACCGAAGTCATTATGGCGTACTGCGTTCCTAGAAAATATCGTCGGAAAAACCTATGTTTCAATAATTTTGTTCAAAATTGGTGTTCGACAGAAAGACATCGAAGTAGTTTGCGACCACGAATAAATAAGGCAGAAGTGTTTCAAGAGCTTAATTCATGTCTTCCAAACTGTTTTAATATGAACAACGAAGGGGAGACAGCGAACGTGAACTAATCGCAGCCAATTTGCAACAGCAAAACGACAGGTAAGCCAATAGAATACGTAGGTACTTAAGCTATTATTATTACATTCAGGGTTGGACCACTGTTGCAGCTGAATCAAGGCGATTACCACAGTAAGAATTAAGTATCTGGGGAGTTACAGGCCGTCTGTGAACAACAAAGTGAAAGAATTTATAAAACGAAAGTAGTAAAAAGAATGAAAGAACAGAAACCAAGACACACAGTGTACAAGGTTCCATTATGGAGACAAAGACGAGAAAAAGAAATGATAACGCCTACCTCATTGCAGATGAATTCACAATAGCCTCTTATTACAATTATTTTCAATTCTAGTGGTGATTTAGTTAGGGTTATTGCCGAGTATTGTTAATTACGCTTAGTACACTGACATGAACAAGCACTATCTGTATACTTGCCCTACCCTCGATTGAAGCTTAGAAATCCTACAGATTATGGGATTTGTCTCGGAGGCAAAGCCCTTTAATTTAAATCGCATTCAAGGTACCCACACGAGGGGTATAATCAACTAAATTCTCTGTTAGATCATACAATAGATGACTCATGATGCCAAATTCTTCGTCACACGACACATATCGAGGTTAGCAGGACTGCGAGTCTAAAGAAAGACAAACTTACTTCTTCGAGTGAATGTTTCATTTGAAAACGTACTCCTTGAAAAGAGCTTTAAAATGTAGACAAGGAAGCGTCTAAGCCCTGGGTTTTAAATGTCCAGCTATGAATTAACAGGTAACACCACTATGCATTACATGACAAGCTGAATTGGATCTTGGAAAGCATGATTCGATACAAATTTGGTTATAAAAATTATAAACAAAGCTAAAAGAAATACACGTATGAGCGGTCGCTTAAAACTAAGCCTTGTTGAAAACCGACGTTTTTAAAGGTGTCTCTATTACATATTAATTCAAAGGATTCTACGTAGTGTGTCTTATGCAGTTGCGGCAACATAATTCCCTTTTTCACCTTTCAAAAAGTTATGAAAGAAGGAAGTTATGTTGTCGTACTCTTTATTACAGGGCTTCAAACACTGCTTCAAAAAGCACAACTGTGTCGTCGAGGGATAACAATGTTCAGGAACTGTTCATGTGTCAGGTGTCAAAATTCGTGATCCAGAAACTTCACATGAAGAAAAAACCATAAATCGAGAACAATATCAGCATTACCTTCAATTAGACATAAACTCAAAAAGACAGAAATTGAGGACTTGACTCAAGAAAGTGAAAGTATGTTTACCTTTTGAGCGTCCATTTCCACCGAAATGTTTACAATTGAAATACAGGGGTCGGCGACATAATTTCCATTTTTCAAAGCAAACCGCTTTGAAAAAAAGTTATGGTGCCGCACCCTGTACAATCAACTTTTATAAAAAACCCGAAAAATTTCGTTATAACAGCAGCTTAAGTTCCGGTACTTTAGACCATGTACAAAAAGACTAAAATGCGTCCAACTAAAAGGGCAATTGGACGTCTTCAGCTCAGCATTTAAGTCTAACATGTAGTCCTGACCACGGTCTCACAATACAGACGTCAAACGTTGAAAATACTGGTGCTTACAGATCTAAAAACAGGCAAGTTGATAACACAATACAAATAATTATCGGGCAAACAACATACAACATGTTTTGTTTACACAGTATCTTAAACTAAGCTACGATGATTTTTCACCAACGGTAGGATAGGAATACTTAACATTCCTAAGACATGTTTGTGACGAAATTGAACATCATTGGGTCGTGGGTGGCTCAGCATCACAAATGTCACAATAAAACTAAGTGGCAGTCATCCCATACTCTTCCGAAAACCACCACATTATTCAAAATTGGATGAGTGACTTTAGGTAAGGGTCCTCAAGTAACAGCAGTTCCACAGCGGTCATGATAGACACTGAAGGAGATGCGGCGCTGTAGGTGCACAAAGCAATGAATATATGTACTTCGTTACTCTGCTACGGGAATAGAATGTGGAAAATCACACGTAGGAACACGAACGTTGTAGACGCATATCTGATCCTACAAAAGCTGTCGCTTCTTCCCGCAGGAATCTCATTTTTTCAGAACTATCATTGCAAACTCAAAAAAAGAACAGCAAGAAAATAGGCATGAACTCATCGGCAAAAATTATCTACATAGCATTTCATAGATACGATCAGAACTACCAAATGTCTACCGCAATGGAGTGAAATCGGAAAACAATATTTAATACAGAAAGAAAGATTGTAGATTTTAAACAGCTTCTTATAACAGAGACTGCTCTGTCACTAAAGACAATTACATAAAAGGATAATAAGCTTTTTACTGTTTATTGCCTGCTCTCTTTAAGCCCACAGTCTTTTGAAGCAATTAATTCCCAGAAAAGCCTTTTATGTAAACAGATTTATTTTGACGAGGAAAATAAATAAAGAGATACACTTATACGTTACTGGATTCCAAGTGACTTAATATTAACAAAGGTCCATAACCAATGCGCTCTGCATTAGTATAGGAATACTATAGAACAAAATAATTTTGTCATTTTTGAAAATTATAAAAATATGAGACGCAATTGAAGCTTCAAAAAATTTTGCATAAGTGTTTTAGAGAAGTCCTCCTGAATCAGGCATAGATCGAAATAGCCTGTAAATCCCTAGAATGAGTTATTTTCTAAAGTCAGCTAAGATGTTCCACATGTTCTCTTGCGATGCGAAGAACACCCACGAATGAGTACAACTTTTCAAGAACACCCATTCGTTGATCATTCCGAGACTTGTTTAAAAAACTGAGAATTAGAGTTTAATTCCCTTCAATTTAATGTGCCTCATTTCATAACACAATCGCGAGTTTATGATGGAATAGAACGCACGACTTCCCCATGACCAAAAACAAGATCATTCGAACAGAAAAATTTTAGAACAAAAACAATTCATGTTGGTAATAAAGCACTTTGCTTATAACGCTGTCCACTACAGGTTGGGCACGATACCTAGTTCGGAACAACGTAGACTTCTTAAAGAACTACAGGGATAGAAACACCTATAGAATCTCTTATTTTACGGCAGCGGAACAAATGATACAAACATCACTCTCATTAATACACAATGAAAACTATTATCTGGCTACACAACACAATAATAATTTTCTGGCTCATATTCATGTCGATTCGAACCTCAGAATTGTTTTATGAAAAACGTAAAATGTGGGAAGATGGAGAAAGTCTAATTTCATTATATAAATATAAAAACAGGAATATATCGGCTCAGCTTAACAATTCATTGCAACTATCATGTTTACGTGTTTGGAAATGAACAAAACCAGGTGGTGCATGAATGGTTGTGGCTTGTATAGGAACGTCGTTCTGACTCTTAAATTTGATAACGTGAAATGGTGACTCACGACAATTATTTTACTATTCTTGTGTACAGTCACTAAAGAGTTGCCGAATTTCTAGCAAAGTCCTGATTATTCAACATGGATGGCTTCTTTCATCCTCTATATCATCTTCCAGTAATGACGATCAACTTAGCAATAACAAAACACTTAAACTCCACAACACAACTTCACCTTATTTTGGTGTATTTGGCACACCTTCGAACTATACTACTTTCAACATAGGTTGGAACATGCGACATGTCTTGGTTCATAGAGGAAAACGCTCCGAACAAAAGTTGTTACACACATTTCTTCGCCATAAGAAGCGTTACGTTTACTAAACACTACTTGATCCTAGGAGCGTTCGTTGCTAGGGTAGGATCAACGCAGTTCCTCAGTAATAGACATAATTATTATTACATAAACCCGATTTTCCCCAAGGTGAAGTATCAGCCTCAAAGTATATCATAGCGTCAAGTTTCTACTCTCCTAAAGCTCATTCATCAGTCGAATATTGTAACTTTCATGCATTTGAATCATTTCTACTCACCCGCACCATAGTTGAATAGATATTATGCACTGTAGGTGATTAATGTCGGACATGTCTTAATTCAAACGAAACTACCTCACGTGCATTGCAGCGTTGGTATACTTGAAATTGTCTTGTTGGTAATTTTTATACTTTCTAGAAATAATGATGAAATTAGCACGTTATGGGCATCAATTTATCAAGATTTAGTGGACACTTGTGATTATGCGAGTGAATTAACGTAGAAAAAAATTCCGCAAAATAAATTCAGTTTCTTGAGACAAATGACCTAATTCTGGGGCTGCAAGTATTACCTGTTTTTTTGATACGACATTGAAGATTAAACAGAAATGTTGATACATTAAGATAGAGTCACACATGATGTTAAGGAAAGTTAAAGCAAACTAGTTCTTCGCTCATTGTACCTTAACAAAGTTAGCTTCATAACTAGCTAGTGCCTTCATCTGTTTTCAATCTCGATTGAATGGATGGTCATCGCCAAAACACGAGTTGTTTCTAATCAGACCAAAAATAAGAACAAAACTCCAGCACAGGATTTTTGTGTGGCCCCTTTAGCTAAGGCAGATACACAAGTGACGTCTTTCTTGCAATCATACAGTTAAAAAATTAGATTAATTGGACACTACACGCTCTGCATTTGTAAGCTTATAATTAACGTATGAGATATTACGTTATTAAAATATACTAATGTGCACATTGGTCATCTAAGCAGGTGCTAATAGTAGGCAGAGGCATGCAGCAGCCGAACACGAATTTCAATCAATATATGACATGCATTATATTGATAAAAATAATCATTATAAAAACGATTTAAAAATGCTAACGTGTTAAGCCTTTCGCTAGACTAGATAGAAGTTATTACTCGTGAAGTAATGATTACTCTTCAAAGCTACGGGCATGGCAAACATCATGCAGCGATTTGTAATGCTTGCAATAGATTGGTTTCTAAAGCCCGTAAAGAATGACTTACTAACATACACCATGTACCGTTCATTTAAATCTTAAAGAAAGGTGCCCTTAACCAGAACTACTTACCATGTTTTTATTTCGTATTCATGCAATTACAGCCTTGCAATACTAACGTATTCGATACTTGTCGCTGTTAACTTTCAGTATTAATAGGGATCATCGTCTCGAAGTACTTGAAATGGAGCAGCCATTCTTAACGTTTATAGAATTTTAGCTTCAAAATAATCCCTCAGAATACACAGCACTCTTTCTTCACGCTCTGGCACTCCTAGAGCCAGATCCACGCTTCCTACCATGACAAGTGCAGACATCGCCTCGGCCGTTTTCATGTCTTCCTCAAGATCTGCCAAAGTACAATCTTTGATAAGCCCTGAACCTCCGCGTTCTCTCACCAGGGTGCTGAAGTCCGACCAGTACACGGAAAGCAAAGTTTGTCGTGAGTCTCGTCTGACATCGGGAGTGAAAGACGTCGAGAGAAGAAGGGCCAAATCGATAGCTGGACTTCCGTACGTCACCAGCTGAAAATCGATCAAGCAACACAGAATTTGATCTTCTCCAGCGAATAGAAGGTTGTTTGCCCAGAAGTCACAATGAACCATGGTGTTCAACTTTGCTGAGGGTTGAAAAGCTTTCCTAATAACATCTGACATCCTGGAGCCTTCTTGATATGCTTGTAACATATGTCGAATTGTCTTATGCTCACTTTTCCTCTGAAGAAATTTTATAAGAAGAGGCAGTCCTCTTTCAACAAGACTGTGGAATGAAGCAGAAGCTTGAGCAGCAGAAAGTAGGTAGGGAAATTTTTGTCGAATATCCACATTATGTTTTGCGGAATAGAGAAGCGAAGCAGCATGAATTTTGGCGAGAGCCCTGACTGCAGCGATACCTTGGGCCATAGTCAATCCTTTGGAAAGAGACTCAGTGTAGAAGCCTTTCGAAGTGAGGTCTTCTAATACCAAGACAGATTCAGATTTTTGAGAGAACGAAGCGTAGTAGCAAATAGGGAGTGGAAGGTCGGGAATGATGGTTTCAAGAGCAGGCAGCACCTGAAACACCGAATAGAAATAAGCACAAATAATCATAGTTTAGCCTCGCACACACTATCCAGAGAGTTGATCTATACACTGACGTCCGTCAAAGTACTGTATCTTGAAAGAAACAGACTCAAAAATATCATGAAAATAGTGCGTCAGAAAGATGGCACTAATATAGAAAATTATTATACTCAACGAAGAAACTTTAGCAACTATGAACGGATAAAATGTTACGATTACTAAGAAACATAGAAATTCAAAAACTACAGAGGAAACTCTGTAACTAACTACATATTTCTAACTATTTAGCAATGATGACTACTTCTTGCAGAGTACAAAAAGGAACCTTAATTACAAGAAACATAAAAGTAGTCAGTTAACTAGCATTTTTTAGCCATTTAGCTGTCATGACTACTTCTTGTCGAATACAAAAAAAAAACTAACAAAAAGAAACAAAGTTACACAATTAGAAGGAAATTTCCTTCGCTTCCTGCGAATACCTCCGTGTAAAACTTGATCTCGCGCATGTCAAGCGCCCACTCCTTCACAAAAGCACGGGACATTTCGTCCCCAGGCGGCAGCTTGGCAATCATCTGCAGGGTTGCAGCCGAGCCCTCCAGAGTGTACTCAACGTGAACAGCCAGCAGCTCCATGAGACTAGATACCTCACTGTCACAGCACCGCTCGTCTTCGCTGGGCAGCCCTGCATCAAACAACCCATGCCGATTTGCTATACTTTGTGATTAATTTATCTAAATGTAATTTAATGTAATTTATCTAAATGTGCATCAAACAACTCATGCTGATTTGCTATACTTTGTCACTAATTTATCTAAATGTAATTTAATGTAATTTATCTAAATGTGCATCAAACAATCCATGCCGATTTGCTATACTTTGTCACTAATTTATCTAAATGTGATTTAATGTAATTTATCTAAATGTGCATCAAACAACTCACGCTGATTTGCTATACTTTGTCACTAATTTATCTAAATGTAGGACGAGTTTGTATCTAATTGTTTTGAAAACGTTCTAAAAGTCTTTGTTTTTTTTCAGTAATGCATTATTATTAAATGGACTGTACCTTATCACATTGTCTTAGATTAATATTTACATGACCAAAAACTAGTAAGAGTCTGAAGTTTTACTGTCAAGAACCATATTCATTTGATTTGATTAAGTTCAATCTCCGTCAGTAAAAATTTATACAAGTAGATAAATTTCATTTAGGCAAATAATAATCAGAACTTCTGCCTATTAGCAAAGAATTAAGAGGAATTAAATACAAATAATGAGCTACACAGCGCCTCTATTTTGGTGTGTCAATTGAAACTTTTATTTTTTCAGTGCTCGAATTTTGTGCAATACAGAACGATTACGCAAAATGAATTTCAATGAAAATATAAAAATCTCTTCTTCATATTTCTGTACTTGAAACTTCGAGACTCAAACCACGCATTTAGAGATGATCTGTGTATCAATTGCTCTAGTTAACACTAACCAAGCAAAAAAATACCATCAAAATTCTGCAATTATTCGTACACAAATAGAAACTACTTACTGTGAGACATACGCCCGCAACTGTTGATTGGTGGACCAGAACGCACGGCGCCAATCCTCCAATCGTGGACCTGATGACAGGTTTGTGTTAGTGCGTGCCGTAAAATTTATCAGCATGGGAAATTAAAAGAACCATCAGGTATATTTTCGAAGAATTAGATAAATTTGAAACTAATAGAGCACTTTGGGGACGAGCTATGTTGATGCCTTGCAAGATAAAGGCGACTAAAAACAATCGTCTCCACGAAGTTACTTTTGCTGGCTTTGTTTTGTTCGCTTTCCATCAATTTGCGCACAAAGGGAACAGAGAAGGATGGGATAGGGATACACAGACACCAACATCATGACAATACAGATACCGATATGTCACGGCACAGTATTCAATCCTGATACGGACGCTACTATGAGAGCCTATAAAAATGGTTGGTACCAGGTTTTCATCATGTAAAAACAGAGTCTAGCCGCTAGGAATAATAAAACTTCGTCCATGTCCCTAGATAAGCTTGCTTGCATGTGATGAGAGACAACGCACCACCATCTTGTCATAGTTCATGTGAACAAAACTAAAGCGCTAACACTTCATTAACCCACACGAAGCTGATCAGTAGAAAAAAGTTCGTTGAAGGCATAAGCCGGAAAGGAATCTTTAAAGGAATACCCTAAGTACTGACAAGGCCAACATCTTTGAAAGATCGTACCTAAAAAAAACTATGAAATCAGTAGCATTAATAAGTCTTATTAGCATTGAATACGCCGTTT
Source organism: Trinorchestia longiramus (assembly GCA_006783055.1). Classification (NCBI taxonomy): domain Eukaryota; kingdom Metazoa; phylum Arthropoda; class Malacostraca; order Amphipoda; family Talitridae; genus Trinorchestia; species Trinorchestia longiramus. The sequence goes on from VCRD01000236.1 coordinate 327,154, forward strand.
AGAAAGAAATTAAACAAAAAAAAATTCAATGCAGCTCATTGAATGCGTTGAAGTAGATATTCGTTATCACATACGAGGACTTTCCTATGAGGAACTTCTTGAAAAGCTGAAAGAGGCAAAAATGCAGATGCTACATCTGCGAAGTGTCATTTTAGGCAACCACGAATCAATGTAGATGCTGCAGGCGCCTGAAGCCTCACTTCCAGTATAGGGGAGTGATGGTGATCACGTCGGCGATGGTAGCTATCCAGGATAGTTTCCAGCCAATCACGCGTCGACTCTCGATCGTCACCGTCATATGACGAACGACGAGAGCCAGTCGAGTCGCAAGAACTCGTCTTCGTGAACTGAGCAGCCATGACGATCGCACAACCTGCAGTACAAGAACAGCAACGTTAGGGGTCTTCGAGGAACACTTCTACACCGCGTAGACTCGGTGAACTGATTCTTTTTCATCTGTACAACACAAACTGAAATCGATTATGAAACATTTGTTCACTACACCTTTGCATCCGAATGTAATTTAACTTAACTTATACTTTAGGTCCAACAGTAGTTGGGAGCCTCTTATGGCAATTTTGAACATAACATCAGCGACAGTTAATGGTTAGCTCTAAGCTTGCTATTCAGGACTTGACGACCCTGTAGCGAAAGTCAGTAGAATTTTAATTCAAATAACAAGACAGAGGCTCATCTTTTGGGTGCCTTAGCTGCCGTAACTCGTAGCAGCAGACAAAAGGCTCCTGCAATATCGCGAGACTAAAAGTGAAAAAAGAAAAATGTAACGTAAACATTTGGGCAACATGTCAAAATATCGACCACTTATGGTTCTCATTTAAATTCAAAACAGATTCTTACGATTATTTTGTTTCTTATTTAGCGTATCTTAACGTAAATGTACCCTACGAGGCTCAACCTCTCCAAGACGCAGTAAAGAACAATAGGCTGCAGAAAAACTCTCTGAAGGGCGGAGGCCCACTTTACAAAATATTACAAGAGAAGCGGCTTGTAACGGCAGTCAACGGAGAAGCGGCTTGTAACGGCAGTCAACGGAGAAGCAGCTTGTAACGGCAGTCAA
>VCRD01000236.1:337882-381931 GCA_006783055.1 Trinorchestia longiramus
CTTAATCACGATTACGACTATTACACTTAATCACGATTACAACTATTACACTTAATCACAATTACGACTATTACACTTAATCACAATTACGACTATTACACTTAATCACGATTACGACTATTACACTTAATCAAGCCCTAAAAATACAGCTTTAACAAAACAGAATTTCACCAAAAAAATGAAGGATGAAGACAGCAGGACTTTTGAACAGTTAAAGATGCTGTATCTTGCTCTCACTAGTGGGACGCTACAGAGGACAATCCTTTAAGTTTGGTTCTTCATAATGAGGGGCATTGAGCCGGGCAAATAGGTATTGTTTAGGCCTGTCATATTCAGTGGTGCAGATGTTATTAGGTGACAATATGGCATTCAACCGCTGCACGTACGTCCAAGTGAACGTCCCTTTAAGACTTCAATTGTATGGTATTCTTTGGTTCATTCATTTTAAGACACATTTAGAACACACAAATTTAATTTTTTAGTGAGACGTTCAGAGAACAGAAATAAATTAAGGGAGGAGATCCTGCAACACAGTGCAGGCATCTTAATACATACTAGCTAACTTCGACCTGTAAATCAATACAACATAAAAATGTACATTAATATCGATGTAGTAAATTAATAATTTTCACATTCAACGTAACGCTCAATGTTCGTACGGAACATCATCCATTAGGTCTTACGAGAACAAATTATTTGTTTTCTCATTTACCTTTCACAATTAAGTAGTGTCTTAAGACAAAAAAATACCTTCTTGAAAAGTAATAACAAGCTCAAGCAATAACTGTTCAACAAATGAGTCCGTTTAAGAATATTGTTGTTGCGGTGTCACAACAATGGTATCTTCCACGTCCCCTCGGCCTCCACCCTCTACAGAGAGGGAAAGGATGCCTGCGTCACAGAGGGCAGAGTGCCTTTAATATCGCTCTTCACTAGGCATATGCAAAAGTTTTCTCTCAAGGTCAGAGTATTATTCGCTTCTTACCTCAATACGTGGTCTAGGTACAGAGCGAGAACGAGTCTTGCCCTTCCTGTTTGTTCAGCCGCCGTGGAAGTAAATTGTGAACGTGTTTGTCGACACCACACACCCACACCTCACCGCTGCCAGCACAAGCCTAACGCGAGACTCAGCGTGACGCTACTCCGCCCGGAGCTTTTCTTTCGCAGTTCCCCCTGAATTTGATGGGTCCGTGTGCCAAGTTCATTTTTTAGTTCCAATGAAGTTACTATAACAGCGGCCTCCAGATGTTCTCAAGTGCCTGAGACTATCATTACAAATCTATGGTGCAGTGACCTCGGTGAGTTGATCGTTCGGAAATGCGCGTTATTTATTTCATCAACATATATCTTGAAGTTGAAAAAAAATTGTTGTAATAATTAATCGTGCCACCTTCTCCCATGAATGGTAAGATAATAGCATTCTTCAAACAATAAAATTACTCGCGATTCAACAATTGGTTTGTTGAGGTCATGATTCAAGCATGTTCTTCAGTAGATGTGGGGATAATTAAAATGAAAAAATTAGCTATCCATCTTTATAATTCTTTTAGCATACAGAGGATGTGAGAACCGCATTCCATGAGTGCCCCAGCGTAACTCATTCAATAAAATTCATATGCACAGACGCTGTGCTGATAATTTTTTACCTGTAGGGCAGTGGTCCTCAACCTTTTCATTGTTGCTGACCGTGCAACGTTTGATAAGCTACTTGTGGATTATTTGTCACCACTTTTAATTTATGGTTTCCTTTTGATGTTAAGGTTAGGTTAGGTTGGGTTGGTGACAGATAACCCACAAGTACCAAAATTAATAATAATTTAATTAAGCTAACCTAACCTAACCTTAACATCAAAAGGAAACCATAAATTAAAAGTGGTGACAGATAACCCACAAGTAGCTTTGATAATTGCACAGTAGCCCGCTGGACGGGGGTTGATAACCAGCTCAGATCCCGGTTAACGTCTCGTCCATGGAAAGTTACTCAATCCCGAGAAAAATACATCACAGTAAGTAAAATGGAAATAATTAAACGTTTCTTGTGCGGCTTGTGTCATTTAATCCACGGACTGGTACCGGTCCACGGCCCGGGGGCTGAGGACCAGCAGTGGGACTGAACATAGCATTATTAAACAAGGAAGTGTGTAGTCGGAGTCCCCTGAGCACTGCATAATGATAAAGACGATAAAAAAATTCATTTCAATCTGCTATATATGACATGTATATTGATTTCTATTCGTGATGCCAACATTTTAAGATTTGCAGTGATCATGCTTTCAACAAAACAGACGACAAAAACGTATAGAGACTGTTCCCGACCTTCTTTTGTTACGTTAGGTAGAAGATCGTAGGGACAGGTAACGATGATCTGGGAATTTTGGGAAATAAATTAAGTCAGTCAGTATTTCTGGTTCTCTGCGTCACCATCAATAAAAAATTCGAGTGCTGCGTGGAGACTCGAACCAAATACCTGGTAACCCAGGTCAGGCCGCTTAACTACTCCACTACAGTGGAAGCCTACAGCATAGAAGTAAGCTGTGAGCGTCTTCAAAGGCTCAACACAAAGATGACGTAATGAAGAATCCTACAGATCATTCAGTTTATATTTTCACTAGTTTTTTTATAGCCCAGCATACTTCTAATTCCTTGAAACTCTACAGCACAGAGATGGTTGACCAAGTGCACAAATATTTCAATCTCTCCATATCATTTGGGATAAAAAATACAACTAAACGCAATCGAGGCAAATAGAATTAAGTAGGCTCAATGTGGATCATATTCGATTTGCTCGTCAATATTTAAATGAGTAATTTACGATCGATTGAATAACTTTTTACAGAAAAATTGCCTGAGTGTCATCTTTTATCTTTTATGACGACCTAAACGGCATCTTGTAGGGTTTGGTTCGAGAACGCTACCGTGCAACAGGCCAACAAGTGATAAATTTTAATTTTTCATACTTTCTTACGATGGATTTTCCAGCGTTTACAAAACTGACGCCCTAAGCCTCCCAACCATCCCTTCTGACATTAGTTTTCACATTTTGAGCGTCTATGATATGGTGGATGTGTAGACCGAAATTTAACTGCCCCCACAGCTAAGATTGGCAAGCGTACTGCGAGTTTTCGCAAAAAACTGGACGGTGAATTACTTAGGAGAGGTGAGTGCAGATCCCGTTGGTGAGTCTGGAAATTTTCCCTGAACGTAGGCCGGAGATCGAATTGTAGAATCCTTGTGAATTCTGATGAAGCTTTACTGGAGCCAAGGCACTAGTTCGGAGTAAGGATATAGAAGGAAGTGAGCATTAGTATACTATTTACAATCAGGGTTGAAACAGCGAGCTTTGCCCACCTGCCTAGGCTTTTTCGTAGCCTGTGACAAGAGGCTTAAATAAAAGATTATTTGCCACGTGGTTTGCAAAACCGATCCGACTGGTAGTCTGGAAATGTGACAAATATATGAAGTAAATGTTTTAATTCATACGCACACTATATAGTTCACAACGTTTTATTTCATAAAGAACGAGCTTTTTAGCGAACGATGTTTCTTTGTACTTAAAACTAATCATTCAATACCTCAGAATCTACACTTCCTTGAAAACTTTATAAACAAACGGAGGAAATGCAAGACAATTCCAAGCAACCATTTATTCTATACAATACAATACAATTCTTACTTAGTAGTGATCAATTTTTATCTCTTCATAGAAGGCAGTTATGTTGAGTTGAAAATTGAATGCAAATTACGCACTGTCTTCTTATTTAACACGTTGACTCCGAAGTGGTACGTATGTGTACCACTGAGGTTATGTTCTGTAATTTTTTCAGATCCTTCCAGTGACTATGCGTACAAAGTGAAGATTTACACCAGTCAGACAATCGGAGGCAACGTGTTAAAACCCGTATTTTTATACTCGAATATCAGAGCAGGATCGAAAGCGACGTCAAAGAATTTCAAGTTACCACACCACAGATTCCACACGTGACAACGCTTGAAACCTGTTACTGCACTTCATATGTACTTTGAATCTTGCGATGTAACTGCCTGTGCTTTACTAGCAGAAAATAAAAATATGTAAACGCAAGACCACGATAGCAGTCTTTACGTTCTACTTAAATATACAACAGCTCGCAATAATTTTCAAGTTTTATATCCGATCCTGGTTGAACTTTTGGCACAACCGAAGCGACGACGTGTCTTGTTAATGGTTTACTATGAGAACGGCATCAATAAATAACACATACTGCAATACGTACTGGATACTGCACTTGCATAATGCACGGTGTCCATAAAGTCTCTTTGCCATTTCAAAAATTAATTACAAATGCAATTGATAAGATATTTTATGCAGATTTGTTTTATTGTATTCACTGTTTATTAAAGTTATTAATCACATTATTTATTTGTGTGTTTCAGTGATCCTGTTTGTGAAAGAAGTGCTGTTGAGACTTTATGAGAGACTTTTAAAACAGGACACCCTGTACAATATTGTACTTCATATTGTACTTGCATACTTTAATATTGTACTTCATACTGCACTTGCATGCAATATTGTACTATATACCGCATTTGCAACCTGAAGCGCAGATGAACATCTACTCAAACAAGAACACCTCGCTGAACAGGTCACGGAGATCTTTGTGCCTCTGTGGTGGTTAGCTCTCTGACGCTTTAATTGATGTCTTCTGCTTATGTCCGCAGAAACACGGATTTCAAAACAGGACTCATTTGAAGGGCAAGAAGTGCTACTTTATTTCTTTCTTACAATGGTTGTATGCTCTAGCCATTAGTAAGAGGTAAGTTTCATGTGATTCGTAAGATCACCTGGCAGAGTCCTGTACAACTCTGTACGAATAACAAAAACAGAACCGAATTGCACACCCGAATATCATTAACTTAAATAATCCAGCGTAATCAAGTTTCAACATGCGTGAGTGTTTTATTACAGAACATGAAAAGAATCATTTATTTTTTCACAGAGCTAAGTTGCATAGCAGAGAAGTCCAAGTGATCGAACTCCTTGATAAGGTCAGTTTCCGTGAAATCTTGCGGTCGTTCGTGGAAGAACTTCACCAGCGCCATCTTGCTTTGGTCCCGCCCTGAATAGTAGAGCTGTACCTGGTTAGCCAGGTACTGAGCATCCCGGCCACTCTGCACAGCAACAAAGTAGTGTGGGACACGGGCATGAGAGGCTTATGTTGTTTCACTAGGAGCAGCACAGAGGGAGAGATCAGTGATTAACTGCACAAACTCAGAGCAGTACTCGGTAACAACAGCACAAGCTTAGAGTAGTACTCGGTAACAACTGCACAAGCTCAGTGCAGAACTAAGAAACAACTGCACATACTCAGAGCAGTACTCGGTAACAACTGCACATACTCAGAGCAGTACTCGATAACAACTGCACAAGCTCAGTGCAGAACTAAGAAACAACTGCACATACTCAGAGCAGAGCTAAGTAACAACTGCACATATTCTGTACATACTCTGAACAATGACAGTACAACCATTTACGCTCAAAAAAATGCTCAACACTACAAGTGGAACAGCTGATCTAAGTACTTATTCCAGTGAGGTGATAAGCAAAACAAACTAGGCTGCTTCTTATGAAGGCAAGTGTCGCGATGCTCACCAGATATTTGGAGTCGTATTCGCCTCTCATGAGGACGATGCCAAGCCGCTCTTTAAACTCCGTGTAGTGGACCATGGTGAGGCATTCAGGGGCGTTCTCTTTGTAAGTCTGTGAACACAAGTCATGTTAACAGCTCACTTACAAGCGAAGTTATACGCAAATTACGTGAATAATGTTATCAAATGATGTGATTGATGGTGTGAATGCCATGATGTTATTACTGGTCTGAATGCCATTCTGTTTTTACTGGTCTGAATGCCATGATGTTTTTACTGGTCTGAATGCCATGCTGTTATTACTGGTCTGAATGCCATGCTGTTATTACTGGTCTGAATGTACTAATGTTATTAATGGTCTGAATGCTATGAAGATATATGCACAGTAAAAGTAATGGAAGTAATAAATTTAGCAAATACAGTTGTTTCATTTATTACTTGCATGACGGCTTATCTTTGAAAGAGAATAAATCTGAGATACATACTTTACTATAAGAGATTACGACTCGAAAAAAAAGACGGTGAAAAGTTTTATTTACTAACTCTGTGTTCACTACCACATAAAACAGTACAAATCCAATGCAATAATCCTCGAGATGAGTGCACAACTGCACGCTATGGACCTGTGTATGTATATCAGTGCACCTAGTCGCCCACAATGAATATCAACATCTTAACCTAATAAAATATAAAAGAAACAAAAGGAAGAAAAAGTTATATGAACTTTTTACATCACCCTGTATTAAATTTTCATGCAATACAAGTAACATTCATATTATAATTAAGAAAATTTAACATAAAGTAGCCTTCTACAAATTTCAAATTAAAACGGCGTAGTATGCTTCATCACAGAACTCATGTTATGCCACGAATATAACTCAGAGGTTAAACTTGTCGAAACACTCATTACAACACTGAGTTATTTTCTCCATAATAACATCAGCTAAGTCTCTGGCCCAATCCTCCTGCTTCTATCCCACTTGACTAAAAAGAAGTAGTCAGTACAGACAATCACGATACGAATGTAGTAGTATGGAAAACGATCTTATTTATAACAAAGCTGAAGTTCCTTAACTCAAAGCACACCATGGGAGGCATGCAGTACTTTTCTTCTATAGTATATTGCATACACACACTTCGTGCTTCTACCTGCACTAGCACCAACTTAAACAAATACATGTGTGTATAAGTGACCGAAATGTCTGTGCGTGATAAAGGTGCATGTGCGTGATTGATGCCTTTACTCTAGACGGCATGGGACTTGGGTAGCAAACCAAGAATGGAACGAACTGCTCGTTCCCGTCTCCATTTTCTATTCTATGCAGACACGAGACACACGTCATATACATTACTTCACGATCCTTGGGAACACCCTCCTTTAATTATTATCACTTTCTCACACTGTAAATTAGAGGAACTACTAATCCATTTCACACTCTGCACTGTCACTGACAAATACATGATTCAGAACCAGTGCTTTTAAATGCTACGAATATTCTAAAAACCTAAATGAACGACTTCTCTAATATCAATTTACCACCAATCGAAAACAGGCTCATCTAAAAACAACCACCAGATGTAAACAACATTATTGGTGCATATTCATTGACTTGACAACTATTGATGCTACAATCACATGTGGATATTGAAAGTCAAGTCAGATATAGCAGTTCGAAAAGAATTTCACTAAGCATTTATTGAAAACCTAGTAATTAACGACAGCATGCAGTTTAACTTAGCACTTACACATGTAGCAACCGTTAGTTGATGAGAGCACTTAGTTTAACTTATGTGCCACCTGGTAGTTGATGAGAGCACTTAGTTTAACTTGTGTAGCACCTGGTAGTTGATGAGAGAAGTGAAGTGGATCTCATGAGCAGCAAACTGCGCCAGGAAGAACTCGAAGCCAAGGTTCCGTGGTAACGCAAACAGGAACTGCACAGCCAACGACATCCGTCAAACTTTTAGCGATCAAAGGACATTGATGTCCTCTATTGAGAAGTGTGCTAAAATAAAGGACATTCATGTCCTCTATTGAAAAGTGTGCTAAAACAAACCCTAAGGTATTATTCAATCCAGCACTGCACTCGACACGTTTAAAATGTCGAGAAAATGTTACAGTTTTTGCTTCCTAAGACGATGCCGGCAGTATGATTAGCAATCAAGTGTGAGAGGTTGTGTTCCATTTCCCGCCTAAGGAAAATGTGGATGTTAAAGAGTTAGGATTATTTCGTGATATGGTGAAATTGAAATCAAATTTTCATTCATAATCGTAGACAAAATCCCACCTTTACCTACCACCCATATAATATACTGCATTGTGTAAGTTTTTTGTGATCACGAAAAGTGTGCAAGGATGAAAAATTTCTCTTAAAAATCATCTGGCTTTTAACGCATTTTATTACTTAACCCAACTGTTGATCTATTATACTGTAAATGTCTCTAAATACCAAAACACTGAAATACTACAGAGCTCAGGGGACCCTCAAAGAGTACAGATCTCGGAGAACTTCCTAAAAGTATCGAGCTGAAGACCTCCAAAAATTACACCTGACGAGGACAGACCCAAACCATTTTCTAGGCGCGTTAGTTCCGCAATAACATAAAAGATTAAGATACCTCACCCTATTATACGTAGCCGCAGTGTTGCGAATGCTGTCGTAGAGCGCAGCTTCCATAACACCACAGATTCCTGGATAGTTCTGCCAGTGCTGGTTCCATAACTGCAACAAACAATGGCAAGAGTAAATCATAAGCAGCCAAGTTTCTAGGGCATCCCACAACTTTACCAAACTTTACCTACAGATTTCCAGTAGACGACAGTCAACGGAGCACGGCCAGCAGGACCGTGACTGTGCAAAAATAATCACAATCGCAGCACTGTGCACTGGGTATTATTGGTTATAATACAAGTAGTCTGTACACGAGAGAATAAGTAACTTTAAAACTATCACTGCCCCTAAATTCTGACGTACTACATTTATGCAATAGAATCAAACCGAGCGTAAGCTCATCACAAAGTGTACTTATCACATGTGAAGAGGTTATGAAATAAAAGATGTAAAATGAACATCTCGTTTACTTCCTGATCAGAAAAACAATAAAGAATGTCTTGAACAGCGCAACTGTGATTATACTTGTTCTCAAGAGGAACCCTATCTTTCTTGACCACCACTCATTGACTACAAAAAAAATGAACAGAAAACAATCAGCGTCTAAGTCCTCTTATCATACCTATTGCGCTCCAATGCCCTCTTTTCTGCTTCACTATTCTGGTATTCAATGCTAGTACACATCCACATCAGCTGCCACCTCACGCAACCCTAACTCTAGCACACAGAAAGCTCAACTCACGAAGGTTACTTCTTCAGCCGTCTTGTCTTGCAGCAATTCAGTCTTCATGATGCTCTCCAATTTCTGGGGACAGATGAAACTCGTGAGATCATTTTCCCATGAGAAATAAAATTTAGACGCATAAATCAAGACAACCTCGAAAACGTAAATATCCAAGTCTGAACAGTTTTTTTTCCAGTAGGCTGTACCCTTAGGTCACATTAAATTTGGATTTGCAGTCATAATTCAAACATTGGAAAGTATCAATTCTGATACATGATTCACGTTATTCACCTACATAGTCGATCCTAAGTAGTAATGTAGCTCATAGCTTACGCAAGTCCGTTTAGAACTTAACAACCGTCTCCATACTGCTCCTACATACTACATACCCCTTGTACATAATACATACTTTATATTGGTACATAATGCATGCTACACACGCGAGACATAATACCTATCTCTCGTAGCACATACTATTCACTCTCATATAGTTCAGCTGTTGGAAGTCTACATGGACTATACAAAAATGTCTCGGGTTTTTAACTCAAGAAGCAGCCGCCTATTGGGTCATTGTACTGCATTTGACTCAAAATAACACAATTTTTTAGGGCCTCGAGAGCAACTGAATGAACAGGGCAGTACTGAAGTCAGAAGCACGAGACCGAAACTTCGATGGATGGGCAAGCTTGTGGGCGCCCAGCCTGGATGTGTCCGAGCTCGTCATGAATGGAGAATGTAAGTGGCGGTGTAAATTAATGTAAGTGGCGGTGTAAATTAATGTAAGTGGCGGTGTAAATTAATGTACGTGGCGGTGTAAATTAATGTACGTGGCGGTGTAAATTAATGTACGTGGCGGTGTAAATTAATGTACGTGGCGGTGTAAATTAATGTACGTGGCGGTGTAAATTAATGTACGTGGCGGTGTAAATTAATGTAAGCGGCGGTGTAAATTAATGTAAGCGGCGGTGTAAATTTTGTCCCGAATTGCGCTATTCTTTTGGCCACATGAGTCTGGATGTCAGAAGCATAAACTTGCATGATGCTGCATGGATAAACCAGAGATAGTTTTTGAGTTTTCAGCTCAATTCACTATAATTTCTCACATAAGCGAGTGAGAATGAAGTAAATTTAATCTTTTTACAAAATAATTTCTGCAAAAGGATCGCACTTGCCATAGGTCACGAATATGAAGAAAATCGAAAAATACCACAATATCTGAAGCTCAATGCTTCTATTTAAGAAATTACCAATTGAATGAATAAATGACAAAAAACTTGTGTTTAAATAACTTTCTCAGTATTTATTCATGATTAAAGAGATAAAAACTAGTGCGTCACTCGAAATCTTCTAAATAAAAGATTGAAAAAGAAACGTATAAGCAATAGATATATACACAAAATTAATGATGGAAACCTTTTGCGGCACGAACGGGACAGCACCGGCTGATAGCGGGGTTTTGGGATTAGTAGACGGAGTGGAGATGGGCTTGATTGCTGCAGCTCCCACTGCGCTAGAAGCCTCCATGCTAGTCTCCGCTTTGCGACTATTGACGGCATTCACCAGCTCCACCGGGTGGTTCCTGACAAATGAGAGCAATAGACATCAGTATATCACCAGCTTGGTCGACTGGTGAGCGAATCTGCCTGCGAGCGGTAAGATCCGGGTTCGAATCCCGCTGCCGACATGGTTGACGCGGCTAGAAATACGGCCTGGGACTTGGGTAAAAACAACTAAATAATTATCGAAGTAATGATCCGACCCAAGAATGGGCCAGAAGGTTCGTTCCTATAGCCTCATTCTATTCTATTCTATTCTATTCTATTCTATTCTATTCCCCATCAACGCCAAATATGAACACGCCACACACGCGAAGAAAAGGCTTTTCTCTTTCAACTAACATCACAAGTTACAAGAGCTCCGTGTGATTCGGTAAAAAATTACATTAAATGATGATGCTAGAATAAAAAATATTTTAAAAGTAATTTTAAAATGCTAAACCGAATAGATTCAACACTGATTCCAGCACACAGCGTAAGAATATAGTAGTTAACAGCAGTCAAAAAAATACACGAAGTTCAATCATAATCAACATCATGTACAAGGACAAACGCCTCTTTACTCACAATTTTACTTTGTCGATTTTCTGGGCATATTTCGCATAGAATGGGTTGTTTTGTAAGTGTTCCATTGCTTCATCCATCTTGCGAAAAGTTAAGGACAGACAGCGGACCTGGACAAAGAAAACTCTTGTAAAAACTTGAAAAGAGAAACAAAACAAAAGACCATGGAGTCTCTGGAACAAGTGAACAGAATCTTGAATGTAGCATGTCAAAGTCAGCCAGCCATACAAGTTCAAGTAAACCTGTCAAGCATGATGCGTGTCCAGTGTAAGGTATATAGATTTCAATAATATAAATAATATTTAGACACAAAGCACATCAAACTGAAAGAACCACATGCTTATGTTCACATAAAGGAACATAGTCACGTATGAAACTAAGGAGATGCATCAAGTTAAGCATGCAGGCACGAACGACAATCACTCGCATTCTTAACGCTCTCAGGAAACAACGAAGTTTCCCTACATGAGAAATTACGCTGAAATCAGAAGTTGGACGCCACAAGCTTTGTAACAAAAGCATCACAGTAAGTATGAAACCTGCTCACCTGAGTAGGGGTGCTCGTGAAGAGACCGTAGGTGCGTAAACAGACAGTAAAGTAGTTCTTGCAGTTTCTCATACTACAAAGCCCCTGCAAAAATGGTCATTTATTTGTTGGGCAAGTCCAACGTCTCGTCAAGTTCATCCAGCTGAACGATTTACAAAGGTAGCTAGTTTTTCCGAGGAATAAGAGCGATATTCACACGCCAGATACTTAATTCAGTGTCTGTATCTTATTTTCATGAAGTATTTATTGAATAATTTTAAATTAATAGTTTGTATTTCTCCTTTTTTCGAACATGAGCACAGACAGGAGCCCAAATGGCTCTTACATGGAAGAACCGTTCCACAGCAAGCAATTTACTGTCCATTGACATCATGATTAAAACAAAATTGTATTTTTCGTACGGACTTCCTCCGGCGTAGCTAAATAGGCCAATGATGTATACTGTGTCAGTAATTTATGCAAGCAAAGAGAAAAATCGGAAACGTTACCTTCATCTTAACTCAACCCACAATTCCATATGTATGAGCAAGCAAAACTTAATCCACACAGATGTTCAAAGCTTTCATTTTAGGAGGGAGAGCTAAGTCCCTTAGTACAACTTGTGTACTGTTTGCCCAGTAACCCTTTATTCCATAACAACAAGAAATTGACTAATCCTGAGAAGTACCTGTGTAAGTTTCATTTTTATAAAGACAAATATTAATAAAGCCGACAATAGCAGACTGTAAACCCCCGGTAGTGAGGTGTAAAAGTTACACGTGCATCTATACAATTCCTTCTCTAAATTACCTGAATCATTGAGAGAAATTCTATCGCACAGCTCTTTAACACGCGGTTCGCTCTTACGAGGGTATCGCATGACATCATGATTCAAAATATCAATCGTATAACATCATGATTCAAAATATCAATCGTATGACTTCATTATTAAAAACCTTAAGCCTTTTCCTTTCCAACTGTACTATCATGAACACAAGAAACCATGCGTTACTTTCACACACGATCAAAAGTTCAAGGGATGCCGAGGAAGGTACTAGGTACTCTCTCTTCACAATAATGCCCTCACTATGAAACCGAACTGAAGCTATCAATATAAGACTGGATCCAGGCTCATCAGTGAGAAATTTCTGCCCTCCCCTATTAATGACACGTAAGTTGACAACCGACCGTTTTATGGACAGCAAAATATTATCAAATTTTACAGCTTGAACATAAAAAGCTAACCGTTATCTATAAACTATGTGAAATTGGTCCATTTTTGATAGGAGAAAGGAAAATAAACTAATTTGGGATTCCAATTTATTTAAATAATTCCTTTGCTCTCTTTTTCTTTTCTTTTCGCTCCAAGTACTTATCTAGTCTCTTTTCCTTTTTCAAAGCTTGGAATTTTTCACACAACACTTCTAACTTTTGTTCACTCTTTTTCTTCACGTAAGGTCTCCTACCCTCTTTCAGTGAAGAAATCAGTGCTTCTTTTTCAATTTTCTTCCTTCGTCTCTCCTCTAGAAATTTATTCTTTTCCCTCTCTTGGTTATCAATTCTCTGAATGGCCAATTTTGCTCTCAATCTATCTTGAGGATTGGCAGCTCTTGACAAAGCTTTCTTTAACGTCACACGCTCTTTGTCGCGCATTTCAGCCAAAAACTGGTAATTTTTACTAAACGCTGCCATGTCCAATTTCCCTGACACGTCATCAAACCTTGGGTCCCTCACAACTCGACCAGACGGAGCTTTTTTGTGCAGTTTCCACAAAGGAGGCGGTACGCGTCGCGTTAGACTCATCTCTACAGGACCGGCATGCTTTCCTTTATCTCGAAAAGATGGAGGTTCTTCCACACTTTGAGAAATAGACCTCCGTTGTTTATTGGTAGATTTACAGTGTTTCTCTTCCATAGACACAGTAGCACAAGCTGCGTTGTTTGGCTTTGTAGAAACCACTAGATTGGTGGCAACTGGCACACTTTCAGGAGGCTGAGATGGTTCCTCAATCTTTGTAGTTGCTGGAGTAGAAGTTGCTTTGCTGCATTCTGTGTGGAGGGACAGGAGTCTAGCAAAAGGTTTTCGTCGCTGATCCATTGGTGTAGGTCTTGTCACGAGTACCTTAAAGAGTACGGAAAAAAATCAATGAGATTATAAATGTCACAAGAGGGAATAAATTAAGTGAACCTGAATCATGTGAAGCACTCAAAGCACAGCAAAACAAATCACATCAATAAATTGAAATAAGTTTTCAATGAAGTAATGATAGGCATGTTTGACTTCTAGAAAAAGAGAATCAATGTTTATTCATTACAGTATGACCACCAACTCTTCCATTTGCATGGAAATTTAAATTATAATCATTGTTTATGCACATATTTTATTCTTCATTAATAGATGCAAGAAAACACGCTATGATGCTAACCATAAAAAGAATCAGGTTAGAAAATATCACTCCTGCTGAAGTACAGCACAAAAATAATGATACTAATTCATGAACACACTCTTCATAATAAAATAATTTTTGAATGCTACAGAGTGCACAGTTTAAGCTATCATGTATTACCAGTCACAGACAGCATTGATATAAATCCTCTCACACTCTGAGAAAAAATTGAGCAATATTTTATAAAATCCCAAAATTGACTCAAATATCTTATAAGACTGCATTAGTCAGACTCAAACATTGTAAATGAGCTTTCCCAAAATATTTATGTTTCAATTGGCTAGTTTTCTTGGTCAAACTGCAAACTCAAACACACATGCCAAGCTTTACAAATAAGATTAAATTAAAAATGTTTCTTGACTAATATTCAAGTACTGAAGAAATGGGAGAAGAATAATTCACTACAAACTCTTCAAGTAAACAGATAGCAATATAAACTTAAAAAAGACTTACCTCCACAATGAAAAGTGAACCTAATGACAAATTTAAACTATAATACTTGTAAGTCTCACAATATTAAGTGTTTAAAACTTTAATGTTAAAAGATTCACATAGAACCTATTAAATCATCCACATACCTGAAATAAAAATAAGAGATAAATATAATTATACTGTACATCAAAACATAATAAAACAATAATGAAACTACATCTCCAACATTGACAGTAGCTGATGATATTTGAAAATGAGGAATTGAATACCTTCAGTTCAAAAATTGAAATAGCTACAACAAGAGAATTTAATAATTTGGAAAATGAGTATAAAGCAGCTGCAATAAATCACATTCAGCTATTCATAAGTCAATCATCCAAACCCAAAATCTACATTTAGCTCTTAATGAGGCATTTGTACCACCCAAAAGGGTCCTAAACTTTGACCATAAATAAAATCAGACATTGCAGCCTCGAAATGCAGTAATTTTTAGTCAAAATTCAAAAGTCTATCATTGTGGTATTCATGAAATAACATTTTAAAGTATTCTAGATGACCTCTATCACCATTCATATCTATGATTTTACAAAAAGATGTAAAATAAGCAGCTCAAAACTGTGACATGATTAAGATATTGCTTACTTCAAAACAGTTGCCAACCAAAACAATCATACAATACTGTACTCTTTATTATAGAAATTATTATACAAAAACTGAACTTTTAATTCAATAAACTGTCAATAGTCCCATTTTGGCAGCAATGACTTCTCACTTGGCATTTAACTGGCTAGTTACCAGCACAACATACCATGATCAAAACAACAACTCCTGTATATCCTACACCACTGGTCTTTTGTCATGTCTGGATATAAGATACACTTGATGCTCCCTTCCCTTGACTGCAGGATATACACAACTGTCTTGTGATCACACAAAAACAGTTGGTAAAAATGGACAAATCTTCTTAGTGCTACTCATACTCAATAAATTTGTTAATGTGTGTAATGCAAGAAAATTCAAGGGTCAGGCTGGGTCATTGGATGCAAATGAACTAGTCAAGTGAGGGCATCACTGAGCAAGCCACTCTGTCATAAACAGACCCCCATGCTTGGCAGTTAGTCACACTTGAATCCAAGAGACTGACTGTTTGAAGTCAAAGTCTCACATCCAGCCCTACAAGATAACTTACACTGGAGTTCTCTTCAATACACCTGACATTCTACTGGCTCTCTCTATACTGCTCACAAATTACACCAATCAAGTTCTCTTACTTAAACTTATACTTAGATTTGAGGGCCAGCGTTTGGCTGGGGCCTTCGCAACGGCCTTCAATTCCCTCTAACACACACGCATACAACAGGATGGCATCCCAGAGTTTTTCTCTGGTGAACCAGAGCCTTACTTATACTCATGCTTATTACATTCTAAAATCATATGTTCAATTGTTTTTCCTACTCTGTTACACTACATACATAAGCTATTATTCCTCTCATTCCACCACCATGTGCACTTATTCACACTTAATGCCTTACACCTGATGATACAAGAGTTGGCTGCCAAAACTTCCATCATAGAACATTTCAATCTTTGGTACATTCCTAAGGGCATACAAAGTTCAGATGGTCTTCCCAGTCATTCCATGCTTTCATTTTTTCAAACTGTACTCTTTTGTTAGTCTAAATTTTTCAGCTGGTAGATAGCACATGTATTCTCATTCAGACTTTTCCTAATGTTCACTATTTTTGTGCTATAGATAATTTTTCGTAGGTTGTCTTATAACCTCAAACTGTCTGTCATACACCTCAATACTCAGAAATGCCTGACAGATGCATTAATTCTTTCCTCTTCCTTTTAATTATTTCACTTACTACAAACAAATTGTCTTCACTACATCTATCTCTCCTAAAACCATTTTGTTCTTCACCCACTACTCTTTGTACTTTCACATGTTCCATCCTTTCATTCAGGATGCCAAAAAAATTTTAATTATCTACAGAGTCAGCCAGAGCAATTGGTCGATAGCTTTTTAGTTCTTTCATGCATTTTAATTCACCCTCGTGCAATAAAACAACACTACCTTCGATCTACTCATCTAGGACTTTTCCATTCCTCCTTGTATCACTAAACAAACATTTCAACACCAAAATGACGCTCCAATCACCATACTTACTGACTTGAACTTCTTCTTGATTCACATTTATTGGAAGTTAAGTTTTACCTTTGTTTACAATATTTCCCTTGTTCCAACCTGCAAAAGACAGAGATTATCGGAGCTTCGGAGATAAGCCCATGCACCACAACTTGAACTTCTATATCCGGTGGAATTCATTTCGTCGGAAGGGAATGTTGGATTTGGGCATCGGTGTTTTAGTTTGCACGTTTAGTTACGTTCAACTGGTTTAGACCAGCCTACTTAATAAACTTGTCATATACGAAAAGCAATAAAGCTCAGTAATATCTTCAAGAAATTTGTTGTAATACTTTTAATATATATATATATATATATATATATATATATATATATATATATATATATATATATATATATATATATATATATATATATATATATATATATATATATATATATATATATATATGTATATATATATATATATATATATATAATCGATCTCAAACTTATATCTCAATCATCAATGTATAACAACATATCAGCATCGTTAAATGTTTATCAGTTCTATGCGAGAGATTAAATTTGTAAATTCATATTCATTTTCTAAGATGGAGAGTTTTTCCTATATAGAGTCAATTCAAATCAAATGGTAACTTGAACCCTTTATCAAACCCACCAAACATGTTTGAAGCCACCGTGGTCGAGTGGTCTGCAGCCCGTGTTCTGTATCAGGTCTCTGTTTCATGTAGAAAGACCGCGGGTTCGAACCCGGCCATGGACACGAGTTGTTTCTCGTACGCCGCGCCGTGCACTCAACCCGCTAAGCACTCAACTCCCCGCCCATGAAGATGCCCATCAACCTCCCGGGATCGTCGCATGGAGCTCACCATCACCCTTACTCTCAGAATGTTAACCTTAAGAATTTGAAAAACCAATGTACTAATGTCTATGTACTGTGTACTCGATTGGAAATAAAGATTGTTTGTTTGTTTGTTTGAAGATTGCATGAGCAAGAAAAAATATTATTGTTCAAGGGAATGAAGCTCATACATGACATGCATTAATATTGTAACCCGAAAAGCAAGCAATTCGTTATAAAAATTTATATTTGCTGCTAAGGAAAGAGAAAAATAAATTTATTTCTAATTAAGTGTACAATACATATACAGTTTTTTAATGCTACGTTCTTTAGACTGATGATGATTAACACTACGACTGCTCACGTCTTTTTGTATAGTGACTTGAGATAGAAGTGTAAGGAAATCTCTATTTCCTGTATGTTTAAGGAAATACTCAGTTTATCAGTCAGTCAGTTTTCCTGGCCTCCTATGTCACAAGCAGAAGAAATTCAACTGCTAAGTAGAGATTCGAACCAGGGACCTGTGCAACACAAGCATTGGTTGCTCACCACTAGACTACAGTGGATGACTGAATGTTAAATTTCCTTGATGTTATATTGCCTAAGACTGTCATGTCGCTAAATATGTCTAATAGCAAACAGAACAGTTAAATTTATTTATAGGATTTTTCCTGCTTGCGGTTTTATTGTAGATTCATAAATAGGATCCTAAATTTTTATTTTACTTGCCGACAATTCTCATGAATCCTGCCATACTTCCACGTTTTACCATTGTGATTCAGATCATAGGATCTACAAACAACATTTAATACCTGAGATTTTGTGTATCATTTCCAGTTCAGTTTCCAGATTTCTATAATGAGGCAGTTGATGCATGAAATTCGTCTGTTTAGTATGTATATGCATTTTCTTCCACTTAAGCACCAAGAGTCACATTTTGATATACAAGATTTAACTTCTTGAAAACAAACTAGCAAAATTGCTACATCTATGATTTAAGAAACTCAGTTTAAACTTCATAGATGGATAGAGAAGTGAGAGTTTCTGTGTGCTACGGGAGAAATGAAGAATGAGAATTACTCATGTATTGCAGGCTAAATATACGTACTGGTGAAAGTTACATAACTTGTAGATTGCATTGGATTAACATTCTAATTTCTTCATCTGATGCCGATGGCGTAGACAATAGACTTGGAAATTAGTGTAGAATTTGATGTAACATTTGCAGTCTTAATATTTTTATGGTAATTGGCAAGCTCACGCATTATCAAGGTGTTGAATCTAATCTAATATTCGGGTCCCTTCTATATTCAATAATGTATCGTGAAATAAATCAAACTTCGATATCTTATATTGTAACATTCTGGGAAGTTTGACCTAGCAGCAGACATGAATGTAATCGAAAGAATCGATGGCTGTAACGTAAACAAAAGAACCATGAGTCATACGAGGCATGTCTCAACTGACATATAAGTGAGGGAAGCAGAGTGGTCAATTTTTCATATCAAATCTGTGTTATTAGCTAAATATACAAAGGACTTATAACTTAAAAAGTCATTTCAAACTAATAGGGGGAAAATGGTAGGGTAAACATCCAATATTACTGCCTAATTACGTAGATTTCACTGCATTTTGTGGGACTGTAACTTAATGCAGATACTGATCGAGTTAGCTCTCCAATCCATATAAGGAACAACCACTTCCCAAGCAGGAAAAGATACCCAATCATCCAGAACTTTGTCTAGGCCAGAATTATAATTATTAACGCATATGACTGCATAGTTTCTCTGACAATGGCTATCTTTTCCATAAATAGAAGTTCAATATAAAAGTATTGATTGGGGATAAGATAAGTGTACATGCATGCGATATAAAGAATCGATTTCTTTAAAAACCTTTCAAAAAATATTCGAGAAATGTAGTATGGTTAAAATTTTATTTACGTTTAAATGAGAAGAAGCTTTCCGATTTTTCACACGGGTTTGCATATCCAATGAACAGAAAAAAAGAAACTTTATTTCCAATCAAGTATACATACTCTACAAATACTTTCAACGTTCACTTCTAGGTGCTAACATCTTAAGAGTAGTGATTATGCTCCAATCTATAATTCTTGATTGAAGCAGAGGCTCGTAGTGCTTGCTTGTAGAAATTTTTTAGCAGGCCCCAGTAATTTCTTGACGTACATGACGAGTCTGTGCAGTGCTAGATCAATAAATCATTTAACAGCTGTGGATATACCTAGTGCACAAGTGTAACATGATTGATCTTACTAGACCGATACATGTAAAGACAACTCTACGACAGCTTATGTTTTTTTGATTTATTTGAATAATGAGAATAAGTATTTGCTCCCACGATTTTTCTAAAAAAATATGTATCTACTTTTTGGGGACCCGTACTCGAACACAAATACTCATATTCATTTATCAACTCAGATTTAAAAGACACGATGTATGTTGAAATGATTGAATTTCAAATGTTCCCGAAGGAAATACAAGGTCTACTCATTTGTGTCATGGGTTTTGTTTGTATGTGTTCGTTCCTTGAATTTTAGTCTTGTAGTTTTTAGACAAATAATGTTAAACTTATTTTTTCATTGTATTAATCCAACCACAACCTACCTTAGTTCGCTCTCACTAGCAGCAGACAAAATCTGGAACCATTTTTTTCTATAATATTCTACGATAAATCGTATCGGTTCTCAGGCACATTTTTGAATATTTTTATATGGTAACTTGGAATGTTGTTCAATGTGTATTCCGGTCGGATTTCAGTGGTGCAATGTCATCAATGACTTCGACACCACAACTTAAAATTTAAATACCAAGAATTCAAATTCCTCTGAAACCCGTATAGTGAAGTCCTGGCAAGATTTCGCATGATAATAAGACCTGTTTCATTTACTTCATTGAAGAAAATTAAGAAAAAGCATCTATACTACTTTGTTGTCTATGCATTCATCTTAAAACTTTCTGTTGGTCACTGTAGTTGTATATTTAGAAGTGACTCACAAATAGTGATAGAACCAAAATGAATAGGCGCAAATCCTGCCAGAATACATAAAGTATGACCAGGTGGCTTCAATAATAACAATCGACTGCCGCATTTTTATGTACGCATTCTGTCGACTTTTCGTAAAAGAATAGGAGTGAACAAAGAGATTGGTTATTTCCAATATCTTATCTTTTGAAATTTTGCACTAATTTTAGAAAGGATATTTTTTATCGTATAAAATCAATGGGAAAAAGTTTTTGCACAAAATTTCACTGCAAGCGCTCTCTTGCATTGCACATGTGTTGCAGTTATCGTGCACAGGCTTCATCCCACTTTATAATAATACCGTTTGTTGCTTGCTTGCTCGTTTGCTTGGTCCGTCTCTCTGTGACGCTCTTAAGGATTTAGATAGGAGAAAATTCGATCGGGTATACATGTATTGTAAGCATTGTATTGTGGATACCAAAGGCACATCTCTCAATGTGGAAACTCCTTCGCAAAGCCAGCGTCCACTGGCAAATCGAACGAAATAATGCCGTAAAAACACGTGAATTTTCCCGTGTGGGTTTACCAGTTTGTTTCATCTATAGCAGCATATGAATCAATCACCTAGCACTTTGCTTAAATCAAAATTTTCTGCAGATTTAAACAGAGAGAAAATTATCGGATAAAAAGCCCATCCTCAGAGAAAGTGTCTAAGTTAAATTTAATTTACCTAGATCCTCACAGCTTCACTCAGAATCAATTTTTCACATTAAAATTACATTTTTTTAGTTTAGGAAAAACTTCGCCTACCCTTTTATAACTTAATAGTCAAGTACCAACAATATCTTAACTACAAATGCGAGGTCTAGGTCACCATGCAACATACGTGTAAGGAGAAATACTGCCTGCACCCGCAAAACTAGGGCTACCCACGTGAAAAGGACCACATCGTGTAGCCTGTATACGGTGTTCAGACTCGTAGTCGCGCTGCCTCTTGAGCGACTCAAATGACATTAATCAATGCCACCATTGGGCACTCAACGGTCTATTTTTTGACTCATGCATGGACTCATCTCTGAAGCTCCAATAAAAGTGAAACAAGAAGAAGAAGAAGAAGAAGAAGAAGAAGAAGAAGAAGAAGAAGAAGAAGAAGAAGAAGAACAGTCAATTAACAAATGGACGACTTCTTTGATGACTGCCAAATTATGATTCAAATTTACTTTGCTTTCAAGGTATCCATGCTCGAAGCGTTGCTGTGTTTTATCTCTTAGAAATCAATTATTTTATTCCTTAGCAGTTTTCCATATGTTTTGTTGAAGGTGAGACGACAAGGAATGTTTTTTCACCTTAAAAAACACTGTTTCCTGGAACGGAAGTTACAGTACATTATAACTAGACCTCAACACGTGCTTGCAGCGTGACAGTCTCAGTCTGACCTGTGATCGAGCTCAAAGTTAAATTGCAGCTCTGCTACTGGTTGGAACCGGTCCATACTTGCTAAAGCTGGTTATTTATTACATAAGAATTTGCTTTAATGTTGAATTTTATTTGAAGAACCAGCTGTCAATTCAGTACAAGTAGTAATCCCTCCTGACAATGCATGCAGGAATACGGGTCAGAGGCTGATCATATTATAATTCTTATCATATACACATAAAAACAAAAAATATATAGTAAGTGGCATTTCATATAAAACATCGTTTTTTCTGTATGATATTATCTACCAATGATCCATTCTCCTGCCTACAATGGCATTTAGAATAATTACCCTCAACCAATCATATCGCAACATGGGACATTTTCAGCTAATGAGTTCACTCTTCGGTCCATAATGCATTTCGTGTTGTCACTTAGTCTGTGTAATTAGGCCAAATATTTCCAGATTGTTATTTAATGAGCAATAATCTTCACTTTCTATAAATCTGAACTCCATTTCCTGTAAGTGACAGAGCACCACGAGTATGTCTTCTCTGAGCACTTCACTAGAAAATATCGTATGACCAGGCCATATGTATTTTACTTTGAATTATTACTCTATCATTTTCTGAAAGTTACTCCCCTCTGGACTAACTTGAACGAAACGAGTCATTGTTTTTCTCTCTTATGTCCCTACTACTCCATAGTTTATTTATTTTTTGAACATAGAATCACGTACTCCAATTATACAATAGATATACTGTATCGTGACATTGAATTATGTAACCTCTTTTGCAAACCAATATTTATATCTACATACATATATATATATATATATATATATATATATATATATATATATATATGTATATATATACAGATAGCATTTTCTTCTCTAATTTATACTATTCAATTACATCTTTTATCTTCTTTGATATACAAGGTATCCAAAAATGTATATATTTTAAAAGGCTGTAGTTTGAATACGACTGGTATTATAAGGTGTACATAAGGTGGGTAACAACGTATTTTGGATACAAAATAAAACTTTAGATCTTGCTCATTCGAATGAAAAATTAATCACTCCTTCCCCCAGCAGTATTCAAACTACAGCCTTTTAACCATGTATTCATTTTTTTGGGACACCCAGTATTTTCTACACATTTATCCATCACGTAAGTGCTTAGAATTTGGTAAGCGTACGCTGAACTCCAGGAAACAATAGAAAAATTGGAGTCAAGGCCTGCACACATGCGCCGTATCGCTGCAATACAACACCCGGGCGGGCACCCTCACCTCCGTCGTGTTTGTCTCCGTCACCACGCAAGCAACTGCAGCAAAAAACCACATCGTGTTTGTCTCCGTCACCACGCAAGCAACTGCAGCAAAAAACCACATCGTGTTTGTCTCCGTCACCACGCAAGCAACTGCAGCAAAAAACCAAATCGTGTTTGTCTCGTCACCACGCAAGCAACTGCAGAAAAAAACACATCGTGTTTGTCTCCGTCACCAACACCATGCTACGTCTTGCAGAGATTTGACGAAACATAGGCCAAGAAGAAGCGTTACGTTACGTTATGCGGACGGTGATGATGTGTTACTACTATAGAAGTGTCGTCAGGAGACATAAGGTTGCAAGCACTACTAAGCATTTTATGACAAGGTAACACAAGGGACTTTTCAAGACTACGTAATGCAGTAAACAGGATACATGACCAGCAATAACAACACTTGCACTGCTCAATTCAGTCTGCCCACAGCGCCTACCTATTGGACAAGAAACAAGAGGGCAATGCGAACAGATGTGATATGAAAAGGCAAAACTAAGACAAAAAAATGATAAAATAAACCATCATTAGATCGATATAGGACACAGAAGCATTGCATCATGCAGTCAGTGCAACAACCGCTGAATAAACGATACGAAAATGGGGAATAGGAGGGACTATCTTTGTTACAATGCTGAGCTTTTTTAGCGTTGAAATGTTTTAAAGTCGTTATGTTGTAGCGTAATCTAGCATTGAGAGTTATCACGTAAATACAGGGTTCAGCAACACGCAATGCTGAGGGTGGACTGTCTTTGTACCGTAAACAATAAACGGCAAACCAACTGTTGTCGGATATTGAAGGTACACGAGGTAAAATAAGCTCTATGCATTAGCTTAGCTTGACTCACGGGATAGTTTCTTGACCAACTCCTAAAAAGTGTTCTAATCTACATATATAATACACAGAGTATCTCCCTTTCTGTCTCTCTCTCTCTATCTTTCTTTCTCTAGCTATCTCTCTCTCTCTATCTGTGTGTGTCCGTCCCATTACTTTTTATCTATTACTGAAGAACAATTGTTGAACTGAAATCAGAACGGGTATACATGTTATATCAGTATTGTATCGTGGATACCTAAGACACTGGATTACTATAAAATACACAGTTTGTTACCATTATTAGCCTTCTTCTCCTAAATGATCATTTTATCGGTAGATAAAATACAGAATGTAAGTTTTGTATATATTCAGGAAAAATGTTCAGTTTCTGATACTACCACGGGGAAAACTGAAAAATGTATTTATTTTACAGATCATTAATTTTATCACTTCTAAACCGTGGAATTTTCACGGGTACTATTTGAATCATATTATCGGTAGATAAGATAGAGAATGAAAGTTCTGTACACATTCATGAAAAATATTCACTTGAAACACAATAATCTGTCGTAAATCTTCAATACATTCGTCTTTATAATTTCAAATTAGTCAAATCTAAGCAGCAGAATTTCCACGGGAACTATATAGTACCTATAAGTAGGTACCAGAACTCGACTCACAAATATTTTTCAGCAGATATTCCATATTTTAAAGCATTTTCATCGTTTTTAAGTAGTATTGGAATTGAAATGAATAAAATAACAACTTAGCCGTTGTCTTAAACATACAGTATGTTTTGGGAGACGAATACGTTGTGAAGTACGACGACTGCAGCAAGTGTTAGAGACATACGAGCACATAAAAATTGCAGGATGCATTAATCTATTGCTCATTTCATTCATTGAGAACATTTATTTATGTTCCTCAGGGGAAAAAATTGAACTTAGTGTGCACGTGAATAAGAAATTAAAACGAATGCAGTGCTTCGTGCTTTCAGTTGCTTTTTGCGAACTTGACCTGTTTTGTACACAAAATATGACCGCATATTTTCATCACTGGAGGCACCTGGCCGTGCTTCATGCTTCATACTACTATTACTGGAGTCACCTGGCCGTGCATCATGCTTCATACTACTACTACTGGAGTCACCTGGCCGTGCATCATGCTTCATACTACTACTACTGGAGTCACCTGGCCGTGCATCATGATATATGATATAGTCGATGAAGTTAGCATTCTCCGTAACTCAACAGTTATGATTCAGTAGAAAATCTGAACTAGCGAACTGTTCGCCACGTCCTATATTGAAAGGATAGCTGTTACTCGTAGGTAGGCTAGGTGGTCAACTCCGTCTCGTGGCTTCACAAATATTAAAACAACACTAAGCTGATTTTATGGAAGGGTTCATAATCTTGCATCTCGATCATCTCTCAAGCACCAGCTTGGTCGACTGGTGAGCGAATTCGCTTGCAATGCTAGAAGACCCATGTTCGAGTCACGCTGCCGTGGTGGTCAATTTGTGTATGACCATCGCCTGGCTAAAATTACGGCATGGAACTTAGGTGGCAATTCAAGAATGAGTGAAAAGGCTCATTCCTATCGCCTCATTCTATTCTATTCTATTCTATTCTATTAGGTGAAATATCAGTCATCTCGCTAGCCACGATATAGCCGAAACTGTGATTACTAAGCCGCCTGATGAACCAGTGTAATCCATATCTCACAGATTATCTTTGAGGTTGTAGAAACTTCCATGCCGGATCCAGATGATTTCATTCTTACTGATTTCATTTCAGAGCGAAGCAAAACTACGGAGACCAACATATTATGAAGGCGCTTTGAAAACTAAGAATTCATTGGCCGGGAACAGTAAAGGAAAGTTACGCAGTGGAACTTGAATCACGATAACATTTTTCAAAAGATGGGTGTTAAGATCTTCATAAATTTCCTCTCAGTTTATCCCAAAGTCTTTATAGGTCCGATCTTGAACCTCGGGACTCCCTCTTGCATTCGGAATTATTATCATGATAGAAAGAAGACGAGTTTGAACTTTTGCATCCAACCAAGAGCGAAGTCTTCGATTAATTAGAATCTCCAAAATTTTTCCACAAAGTATTACACAAATGAGCAAACCGTCCATGAGGATACATGGCTGGAAAAAATTACACGGAAAGTGTTTCAAGTAAGTTTACGTGAGGATGTTTACGTGAGGATGTTAAGTTTACGTCAGGATGTTCAAGTAAGTTTACGTGAGGATGTTTACGTGAGGATGTTAAGTTTACGTGAGGATGTTCAAGTAAGTTTACGTGAGGATGTTTACGTGAGGATGTTAAGTTTACGTGAGGATGTTCAAGTAAGTTTACGTGAGGATGTTTACGTGAGGATGTTAAGTTTACGTGAGGATGTTCAAGTAAGTTTACGTGAGAATGTTTACGTGAGGATGTTAAGTTTACGTTAGGATGTTCAAGTAAGTTTACGTGAGGATGTTTACGTGAGGATGTTAAGTTTACGTGAGGATGTTCAAGTAAGTTTACGTGAGGATGTTTACGTGAGGATGTTAAGTTTACGTCAGGATGTTCAAGTAAGTTTACGTGAGGATGTTTACGTGAGGATGTTAAGTTTACGTGAGGATGTTCAAGTAAGTTTACGTGAGGATGTTTACGTGAGGATGTTAAGTTTACGTTAGGATGTTCAAGTAAGTTTACGTTAGGATGTTCAAGTAAGTTTACGTGAGGATGTTTACGTGAGGATGTTAAGTTTACGTGAGGATGTTCAAGTAAGTTTACGTGAGGATGTTTCCCAATTCTCCTAGAACTTTTTAATTTACCCATTGTAGTAATAATAAAAAGACCCTAAAATTTCGATGTATAAGCATCGTTATATTTTCTCTTCTAGATTTATAAAATATGTAGGGTAGAGCTTGGTGTAGGGCATAAGCTAATTTAAATGCTATTAACTAAGTGAGATCCTCAATGAATTAATTAACAGCATTATTGGGTTAGGTAAAAGATCTTCAGTAAGACAGATGGAAGTTAGTACAGAAAGCTATTTTACACTTTGCTTAACCCTTTCGGTACCATGATGCAAATATCAGAACCTTTTTCAACATATTTAACATCAAATTTAAAAAAAGATGCTTTGTGATGTTTTACGGTCACTGCATTGTCCTGATCAAACTGTAGCTTGCACTGCCCTACCAGCGTTTCCACAGACACACGTGTTGCTCTGCATCTTAATAGGCGAAAAACGACTGCGGCTACCAGAGATGCCGTCAGTACCGAAAGGGTTAAGGAGCACCAAGTGTTACTAGGCGTTTTAATGAAGCAATTAGCATTACTCTTTTATTCAAGCAGCCTCAAAAAACATATATACTTCACTCCTGTGCTCGAAACTCCTTCAGTCCTGTGCTCGAGACTACAACAGTTCCTGGTTGCAAGTTCGCTCAAGTTTATGACCTCAGATGAACTAGAAGAAGAAGATTTCACCTCATTGTGTGCACATGCAACCTCGTTAGGATGCAAGTCACAATTTGCACTAGCCTGCTGGGACGTGTTCTCTACACAATGAACTTTCTCCTTAGCAAAGAGTCCAAAGGAAGAATTAGTACCGCAGCTCAGTAGGGCAGAGTTGCCCTGGAAAAGTTTGAATAAATTAGCCATTACAGAAGATTCTGTACGGTTGCTTTTGCGTAGAGAATTGTTAAGCAACTGAAGTTATTCTGCAGGAATTTTTTTCAGAGGCTCTTCAAAACGCAGGTGATCAAGATAAAAAATAATTATTCATTCGGTTCTGAAAGAATAAACGCAAAATTTTATTTAATATACCATTTAACTGTGGTTGGATGGGAGAAATTTAGTAAATTTATTAGGTAATGAAACAAGAACTCTGTATAGCAAAAACAAACATACAATATTCCTGAGTAATTTTTTTTACTTTAAAGAAGACACACGACAGAAATTATAATACTCGTATGCATTAATCAAATGAATACAGTTAAAAAATGGATTGTGATGAGAATTAATATACTACTCGACATTTATTGTTCACATGTCGTTGTCAATGACATTGTTAAGGTTTCTGTAACGTCATTTATTTTTAAATATTCAGATCCTTCAGTACATCCATGACTGAAATAATTTCAACTACACCAGCACCACTCAACTGTACGTCACATGAATCAATTTAACGGAAAATAAGACAAAATAAATCTAAATGTTTTAGTATTTCTCGTACCATCAGTTCAACTTATTTCTACTTCCATCATTTGTGTTTGATTAAAGTTGTAGAAAATGTGAAAATTTTATGTATTGATAACGAAATGATTTTTGGCGTTGCATGAGAATTATGAAATGTTATTGAACACAAAGCTGTACACGTGTTACAAGCGTGACTTTCTTTGTCTGACTCACCATCCTGTGACTCACTCTAGCTGAAGCCAAAAAGCACAGCTGAAGCCAAAAAGAACAGCTGAAGCCAACAAGAATAGCTGAAGCCAACAAGAATAGCTGAAGCCAACAAGAATAGCTGAAGCCAACAAGAATAGCTGAAGCCAACAAGAATAGCTGAAGCCAACAAGAATAGCTGAAGCCAACAAGAATAGCTGAAGCCAACAAGAACAGCTGAAGCCAACAAGAACAGCTGAAGCCAACAAGAACAGCTGAAGCCAACAAGAACAGCTGAAGCCAACAAGAACAGCTGAAGCCAACAAGAACAGCTGAAGCCAACAAGAACAGCTGAAGCCAACAAGAACAGCTGAAGCCAACAAGAACCGCTGAAGCCAACAAGAACCGCTTAAGTCAACAAGGATCGGTTGAATGTGTACATATAAAAGGAAGGTATATGCTCATTGATAACTACGAGTTCTTTGTTAACAGACGATCTATGGACATACTGAGTTCCATAAGCAACTTTATTTTGTTTTCTATTTCCGGTCACAATCATGTTACATGGCAGGCGTTCCTAACTGGGACGCAAGGAGGCGGACGCAAGTGTTCGAAAGGTTCCAGAGCAATACATAATTTGCGTTGTTCGGTTTAATGCTCAATAGTCGGTCGTTGTCTGTTACAGAGGTAAGTTGCGGTGCTAGTTACGCGGCAGGTTGGCTGGAGTTGAATCTTGATTGTACATCTTTTGTACCATTGCGTAATAATGTGCGTGTTGCTTATTAATGCTTCAAATAATGTGGTATGTGCGTGTGAAATTCTGGGGGTTTGTTAATGCGAATGTGGTAGTATGTGTGGATATGTGCTGCTTGTTTGGTCTAGGTTTAAATTCATGAATTTCATTAACACGGTGCCTCAGATTGCCTGACTGGTGTAAAACTTCACTATCTACGCATAGTTACTAGAAGGATCTGAAAATATTACAGAACCTAACTTCAGTGGTACGCATACGTACCACTTCGGAGTCTACGTGTTAAATTATAGTATTTCTCAATTTTCCGTTGATTATTTTTTTGTAATGATCGATTAAGTGAACTTTGAACGCTTTCTGCGAAACTGCGCAGTTTTTGAAGTTTCGGCGCTTCGGGTCACTTTTTAAGCGCACGTAATTTTCGTAAACTCGACTTAAACAGGCAAAAGCCACAAACACATTGAAGTCTCGTTTTAAGATCTAGTGTAAACCACAATCTATAAACCATTCTTTACTTATCTTGTAAAGCCAAAATATTTTACCTTCGGAACTTCATGTAGGTTCGGAACTTCATGTAGGAACCTCAACTCTTTAGCGACCAAGTGGACTATTCGGTCGCCTTTCACGGTCTTGGGGAGAATTGTTCTAATAATGAAACAGTGAGCAATATGAGGTTGCTACTAGGTTTGAACACGGCGGCATGTTACAGCGTCGTTCTTTTGGCTGCCTGGCTCTCGGCATGCATCATTGCATCAGTGTACAGACGGTCTTTGTGAGCTTAAATGTAGAAACTAGGAAAAACAAATTCGTCGCTAAAGGGTTAAAACAATTCATTTACTAGTGCTCGTGAGTTTAAACCGTGTTCAGGACCGCTTTTATCCATAGTTCTAGGCGGTAAGAGTCTCTGAAGGGATTTTCACTCATCTTAACTTAGCACTAACCGTGAATGACTGCACTTTGTTTCAAATTCCGGAGCAGAAGAGCTTAGTTTAGTTTGGATGTTGGACCGTGGCTATAGAAACTAAAATTTTAATTGGATGAAAATTTTCGTTAAACTCTTCGTTAAACTATCGATTAATGCTTCGGGCCCTTGCTAAAGTTTATCGTGGCACTTGTTCGAGAACAAAGCATTTTCGTAGTTTCTCGTGTATACAGGAAGGGACACCTGCTTGACTGAGCTGGAAAGAAGATAGTGTGGGGCGAAAGTTGAACTGTAAGAAGTATGATGGAAATTAAAGGTCTGCATTATGAATACCTTAAGAGCCTGGTTCTTTCCTATTATAGAAGTTTCCTGCGATTGCCTGGCCGATGTAAATCTTTACTCTGTACACGTAGCCCCTAAGAAGCTTTGAAAACAATTACAGAACCTAACCTGAGTGACCCACCGGTGGGTCACTTCGCACGAAATGCGTTAACTTTGGTTGAAGTGAACATGAACTCCATGAAGCTATATCACTTGGTTAATTCATCTACGGTACTATTGAATTGATGTTTCTCGAAACTGCTTCATACTGTACCGTATATACCGTTAATGTTCTGTCTAATAATCGTATGAATCGGAGTACGCTAGAACAAATCTTGATAAAAGTTTCGTACTTTCTCGAATTACGCGAAAGGAACATTGTGTGGCGGGTGTTTACTAGGTACGAAAAGTATAATGAATTTTCTTGTACTGGGGCTTGCGTATAAACTAAATTGTACATACAAGACATTCTTCTTAAATTCGAACAGAATTTGGAGTCCCGTACAAGAGTGAAATAATCTCTAATCGGTCCAGTTATTTTAATGTTCTGGACCACAAGCTAATTTGCTAGTGTTCTAATTCCTTCTTGGTTTTACGTAGTTTTTAATCAATAGCCGTTACTGAAAATATTTTTCATAGTGAAATTCTTACTTGTTTACATCTAAAATTTCGATTTGTTTCGCCAACAGGTCAATAAAGATGATGTTCCTGAAGTTTGCCGTGTTCATTCTGCTCGTGGTCACCTGCTTGGCTCAGCCACAGGGTGAGTGAGGCAACAAAGTTATTCAATTGGTTTGCGCAGGTGTAAGAGGCATGTGTCATGGTTTGTCGTTGTTGACTAAACTAACACATCTGCAGCCTCTTGTTGCAAATAGTTTTAACGAGCCCCTGTCTAAAACTTCGCTCACAAACTTTTATCTCAAACAAAACTCGTCAAAGATCAATAGGAGGTATGATTTTCCTGAATAATTCAGTGCAAACCTTAAACTCTTTATTTTTCGGCGTTAAGAATAAACTTGTGCCTGCTGTAGTTAAATTGTCATCTTGAGACATACTGACTAGTTCGGTTACCTCCTGTTCTTCTTTACAACAGCCTTGCACTTACACGTGCAGTAAATCATAGAATAAAATTACTATGCTTATCGCATGGTCTTGAATTTAGAGTGGCAATTGACTCTCGAACCCCAGTCAGTCAAGAAATTAAATTATCGCAAGATGCTAGAATTTTTACCACGGTGATCTTAGGTGTCCAACCTTGGACTGAACCAGAAATTAACATAAAGTTCGCCTGATATACCCAGTTTGATGCAATGCCTGCCTCTCGCTACTTGCCTCCTTGAGATATTGATTTTTTACTCGCAATTTTAAAGGTCAATACATTTAATTTGAAGCTGAGAAGTATAACGTTTGAAAGTTGCCACGTGTAATCGTACGAACTGCTTGGAAGAAACTCGATTATAGATTTTTATAATCAAAAATTTCGTTTTGGGAGATCTCAAACGAAACTTCTTGCCCTTCAAATAACCAGCTCAATATTACATGGCTGTGGTAGTTTCTCCCGTGCTAGAAATAGATGTATTTTTAATCGTGATGTTTACGCTGATAAAACATTGAGTATACAGGCATCTTTTATTCGATGCAATTCACCATGTGCTTGCTTCACATAACCTCGAATTTAATGGAACGCTCGACTGTGATAATCTGGGTCCGATTACACTGTAAACAATGACACTGAAATTAGCTAGGCTAGAACATCTGGGCACTGCCTGTTACCAACAAATTAATGAATTAAAAAGCTGTTTATTAATGTAGCTCGCACTTGGAAAAAATTGTTCGTTATTGCCTTGTTCGAATCTCGGTCTTATTGTCGGCTGGTGGAGACATTGAAATGTTTTAAACATGAACTTGCAAGAAAGGTCGGAAATAAAACTGACAAATTCTGAAGATTGTACGAACTTTCACTAAAACGGAATCCGTGCTTGGAAATCGAAGTATGTTTCAGTTTTACATCTTCGACTGTACTAGGTCGTGAAAATATAGTTATTAAATGCATAAAATGCCTACATTCAGTTCTTGTAGGATAACAAATAGCACGATGGTTTCTACCAGAGAATATTAAAAAATTTTTTAAAGGAAAATGCATAATTAAGCCAAGAGAACTTGAACGAACAAATGGGTGAAAAAAGCTATTAATAAAAAACAAACGGTAGATTTACAAGAATGTCTGAGAGATTCTAAGTTCTAGAAAATGAACTATATAATTTTATTTTGTAGTTTTCATCTCCGACTTTTTAAATATAATCGTTAACGTTGCTAGTTGGATGTTGCGGGTTAGAACTTAAACCTTTTTCCACCCTTCCAACTGTTCAAAAAGAACGTCTAAGATTGTCTACATAAGCGGTTTCCCCAATACATAACCATACAAATTTGTTCATAGGAAAAGTTTGTAGACTGTCATTAGAGCAGCGTGGCTTGATTTCAAACTAAAGGACGACGGAGTAATGTCCCGGAATGCTTCGTATGTTCCATTATACTTCAGGTGGTGTAGCGTTTTCTTTAGTTTTACCCAGTCGCAGGTGTTCTTTTCCAGCCAGAGTTAGAATTTACGTAAAAGGCAGCAGGTTCAAATGCGTTAGTCTTCGTCGTCAGTACGGACACGTCAAAAGTCTCGGATTAAACACTCGCAGCCTTGATGACTACTAAATGTTAAAGGAAGTCTACGGAAGTGTGGGTAGTTTATACATGACTTTTTTCCAGCGCACGGGCGACAGCTTGCAGGAAGCAGCGCTCTCACGATCGACTGCAACGACCAGGCCGCAGTGGCAGAGGCTGTCCGGACGAATGCTGATTTCAGGTGGGACAGAAGCCAATCAAATTAAATAATCCGAATAGCGTGATTCGCAATTGCTGTATATGAAAAGCGCTTGTTCCATCTGGACTAAATTTTAGCTAGCATGCCGGTATAGTTAGACTAGCATGACCTTGACAGAGTAAAGATGTTATCGTAATAGTGTATATTTTCCCGTGAGGTTACCCACATTTTATGCTTGGAGGCTTGTACTTCTCCATCGATGCGGATATTAAAACAGTTTAAGGTACGAGTCACGTTGTTTCGGGTAGATCAGTCGAACTTGCAAAAATATCTAGACTACATTTAACCGCATTGAAACTGGTGTCTTGGGTATTAATTTCTATTTATTTGCAACCAGGTTCTCTGTGTCAACAAAGGATCCTGGAATTAGTGAAAATAAAATACTATTCTGGAACTTTCGGTTTAAAGCATTGAAACCCTTAAGAAAAAACATGAACTCGAAAAGACGCAAGGTTAAAATAGACTGCACAAGATTCCTTTCAGAGGAGTTTTCAGACAAATACTATAATACAGAGGTCTAAATTTCTTGGATAAAGACTGCTAGTTTTAAGTTAGCCAGCGGCGATAACGTGCGTAATAAACTGATGATAACCTGCCTAATTGCTTCTCAAAAGGGCATATTCAAATCGGAAAGTAAAACCTAACATAACGAGCAAGGACTTCAGCTGGTATCGAATTGTTTACTTGCCATTGACCGTACTTCTGTTCTTTGGCTAAGGGATCACGCGCTCTTACCACGTTGCCTCCAATTGCCTGATTGGTGTAAATCTTAACTTTGTACGCATAGTCACTAGAAGGATCTGAAAAAATTAGAGCCTAACCTCAGTGGTACACATACGTACCACTTCGGAGTCAACGTGTTAATCTGAGTTAGATGCTAAAAAACTAAATCCCCACAATACAAAATGCTAAACTTCATTAGTCTAACGTTTGCTTCAACGACTCCTAAGATCTTGTTGAATACAGAGCGTGAAAGCCTTGCATTCTAACATACTATGGAGCATTCCACTGTTAGAGACGAGCTGCTCTCTAATTTTTAGAATTGCAGTGATAATTTTCTCAACATCTTACTTTCAGGTGCGACACACAGGCGTTGAGAGCTTCCTTCAAGAAATGTCCTGAGGGTCAGATCTTCAACAGCGAACTTGGCGCTTGCATCAACAATCCTAATGTGAAGCGTCCTGTTAGAGGATAATGGCAATTCAGCCTTAATTATACGAGTGAGCTTCATAGCATTATTTTTGTTACCTTGCATTAACCTTGAAATTTTATTCGTAATGGAATAAACGTTAAGAGTGCAACTGTTATTCATTGTTCCTTCTGTCAAGTTCCCTATTAACTCTTTACCGACGAAAAGGACCATACGGTCCTCTTTCACGGTCTTCGGAAGAATTGTTCTAATAATTAAACAGTAAGCAATATGAGGTTGCTGCTAGGTTTGAACGCGGCAGCATGTTACAGCGTCGTTCTTTTGGCTGCCTGGTTCTCAGCGTGCTTCATTGCATCAGTGTACAGACGGTCTTTGTGAGCTTAAACGTACAAACTAGAAAAACAAACTGGTCGCTAAAGGGTTAACGTTCGACGAGTCTTCCACTACTGCAACTTGCTTAAAAAATTCAGCAAATATGGCATTCAACGCTTAACACGTTTGTTGCGATGCAACCCACCGGTGGGTCACGGAGGTTAGGTTCTGTTATTTTTCAGTCTTTTTGTGACTATGCGTACAAAGTGAAGTTTTACACCAATCAGGCAATCGCAACAAACGTGTTAAACTCCTTTTGAGCCTGAGACTTAGAAGTAAAGAAATATTCTTTGGGATGCACGTAGATAGCACCAACATGCAAAGATATTGAACACGGCAAAATGCTTGATTTATTTCACTTGTTTAAACTATGGGTTAACGCACTGTGGGCAATCCCAATGTAGGCTGGCGAACTGAGAGTAAAAAGTTCAGTCTTCAGTTTAGGTAGTGTTGCAAGTTGTAGTTTCCATAGTGAAATAGTCTCAAACGCCTCTTGTACACGTCAAAGAAATAAAGATTCTTCGAATAAAAGTGAAGGAACTTTCCAGACATTAGGCAGTCATCGGAACTGGAGGGCTTATATGAAAAACATTAAATATGAAGAGCCACAGTAGGACATAAGCATAAGCTCTAGTCATCTAAAACCAAAACTCAAAAATAGTGTCTCGAAGCTTTAAATGTACTTCAGGTTTGGCAAGTTTTCCCGAGACGAGTCTACTTTGTCCTTTGTAGGTAATGTCGGCACATTGGATTTCTGGAGAAACTTCCAGTCAAACTTGTGCTTACGAGTTTGAAGAAACCTTTAGTAGAAAGTTGAAAGATTACGGTTCCATGTATCGGCCAAGAGATTTCATTAAATGTTCAGTAGATTGGGTATTTCACTTCAGTTCGAGCCGATTAAATAATGTTTAAAAGAAAGATCAGATTCTCAGAAATGTTGTCTGCTTCATCGACACCCGTGCTGTTCGTACGGACCTGGTAGCATTTAGTGAAGTAATTGTGCTTCGGACAATGTGCCAGCGTGACCGTGACATGAATGTGAATCTTAACCTTGGCTTCTTGGAAGACTACGAGGTATATGAGAGACGAGACAACATGAAAAGCCATGAGTCAACCTGTTGTTATTCTTGAAACACTAGAAAGATAAGCCTAGAAGTGGCATAGTTTCTAATGGAGGTAAAGATAATTGGGTTTCTGAAGAGAACCGAGCAGTTGTCTCGTATCTCAATCTGTTATTTTCCCAGGAAACTCGGCATAATAACGCAGGCGGTGAGTTTAGTTGCACTTTTTGTAGCCACGGCAATACAATATGATTTCTGTTAGTGAAATTTTCGTGATTTTTCTCGCCATTCCTTTGGCAGTTCTCCCCCGAGGTAAGACACTTGAGTAGGTAACACACGATCAGTACAGCGTTATATGAACATTTTGCCTTCCAATTCGTTACGTTGATGTAACAAACCTCGCTAAACTTAAGCTTTGCAATCCACAAGACTTCCATCTTCCGCATCCTGCAATAGAACTAACTATTAACCCTGTCGCTGCGCATGAATGAAATCCTCATTCATGAAAACTGTACCAGGCTCTCAAAGAGCTCCGCAGCGAAAGTGTTAACACGTTGCCTTCGATTGCCTGATTAGTGTAAAACTTTACTTTGTACGCATAGTCACTAGAAGGATCTGAAAAAATTACAGAACCTAACCTAAGTGATACACATACGTACCACTTCGGAGTCAACGTGTTATAATAATAATAATAATAATAATAATCACCTAACGGATGACCATAACTCCCGACAGTGGCGGCCGACTGTTCATGGGACAAAGATACCGAGTATCCTACGAAATATCCCCCTATGCTCTTCAGCATCGAGCAGGAGCGTTCTGTGCTGCCGGTACTGGTCGGAACCACCAGGATGGTGAAGTGAGTGCGATGCAGACGTGAGGTCGAGGCTGATAAATAATAAAAAGAAAATGATTGAACTTTAGGTACTTGTGGGTTATCTGTCACCACTTTTAATTTATGGTTTCCTTTTGATGTTAAGGTTAGGTTAGGTCAGGTTAGGTTAGCTCCAGTGCCTCCAGAATAAAAGGATTGTTGTTTTGTGATAAATAACATTTCAGAAGCAAAAGCTGTATTTTTTTACCCATTAGTAAACCCAAAAAAGTGGTGGTGACAGATAACCTACAAGTATCGAACTTTATTTCCAATAGAATATACTGTGCATATACCTTGGGTTTTAAATTTTTAATGTTAACATCTTAAGAGTAGTGATAGTGCTTATCGATAAGAACTTAAACAGCATTAGGAATGGGATGAGTTTCTATTTTCATTTACTGTGATTTTACTTTCGAATCCTTAACGACTTGAAAGCTTCTCTGCGTTGCAGGCTTTCCGACGGAGAGGAGGTTATAGTGACATGTCCAGACACAGAAATTACTGTCCTGCAACAGGAGGCAGTCTCGGCCTCCTGTACGTCCTCCAACAGTCTCCTCATCGACGGACAGGCAAGTGATGGACAAGGTGGCAGTGGACAAAAAGGAACATATGGAGTGAATTTTGTTAACTATGCTACATGGAAGTTGAAATAGCTGACAAGATATATTTGATAGACGAGACTGTTTCTTTTTAATGTAATTTTTGAAAAGAAGCTCGCAACACGTACTTTCTAATAAATCATACACGAATTTCATTTAAATCGCCCTCTCGTGATGCTTTTTATCATATCGTCATTATTCAATATATTTAGAAGATGCAGTTATCTCAAGGAATATCAGCAATAGTGATTTCTAAAGCTATTATTTTCGTGGTAATTTTTGAGTTTTAGTGGTAATTTATGAGTTTTAGTGGTAATTTATGAGGTTTAGTGGTAATTTTTGAGTTTTAGTGGTAATTTATGAGTTTTAGTGGTAATTTATGAGGTTTAGTGGTAATTTATGAGTTTTAGTGGTAATTTATGAGTTTTAGTGGTAATTTATGAGGTTTAGTGGTAATTTATGAGGTTTAGTGGTAATTTATGAGGTTTAGTGGTAATTTATGAGTTTTCGTGATTTTTTTCTAGTTTGTACGTCTAAGCTCACAAAGACCGTCTGTACACTGATGCAATGAAGCACGCTGAGAGCCAGGCAGCCAAAAGAACGACGCTGTAACATGCCGCCGCGTTCAAACCTAGTAGCTACCTCATATTGCTCACTGTTTAATTATTAGAACAATTCTCCCAAAGACCATAAAGGAGGACCGTATGGCCCTTTTTGTCGCTAAAGGGTTAAGATTGAGTTAATTGATCTCACAGGAGTATGACATGGCTGAGCTCGGTTGTACTTCACGCCCCAAGGAAAGCCTCCAGAAGGACTTAGGGCCCTGCGGCGAAGGAGGAGACACTCATCAAATTGGTTTCGAAATTCAGGGCTATGGTTTTTATCCGCTGGTAAGTTCTACAGAGAAGAAGATAATTATGATCACCATCAGTATTCATGGTTGACAAAAACTCCATTGAGCTCCTGATTATGAATGAGTCGGCAATAGGAGAACATCTTATCATTT
This sequence comes from Trinorchestia longiramus, assembly GCA_006783055.1. Taxonomy (NCBI): domain Eukaryota; kingdom Metazoa; phylum Arthropoda; class Malacostraca; order Amphipoda; family Talitridae; genus Trinorchestia; species Trinorchestia longiramus. The sequence goes on from VCRD01000236.1 coordinate 376,214, forward strand.
AATGGAAAAATATAGGGGCTATTATAAATTTATGTTGTATGTATTGAAATAGTAATTTTATAAGCTTTTGATGGAGTCCTTCATCTTTTTTTCATCTCTCATAAAAACCTTCTTCTTCAAAAAAGGAGGTCTTCGCATTCACTCCACAAGCCAAAAAAATGAGCCTTAAGGTAAACTTCAGCAGAACACACCATTTATTATCTGATATTAATGGTTCTATATTAAACGAAGATAAACGAAGTCACACTGGCGCAGAATAGTTAATATTTCACCAATCACCCTCAATCAGTGTGAAAATAAATGCAACGCCATTATTTCATTTTGAGCAAGAAAATTAAGGTTTTAACAACCTAAAGAACTGAAATTGAAAAATTTGCATGCTAAATCAGAATTATCAGTAGAAGCAGTGACATTTGCGATTCCTGAACCACTGTTAGTAGCTAGCAAAAGGTTAGTAGAGGCTAGGCTATCCAGTTATCATCTATGAATGCACGTAAATTCTCATTAAACTTAAAGAAATCTGTTTCCTAACGTCTCTGGCACTTTACCCTGTTCTCAGAAGCTCTTAACGAATTCCCGTTTCTTGATCAGATCACAGTGTGTTTTGACCCAGTCCTTGAAACTACTCTATATTCGTACAACATCGTCCGGGGAGCAAACATCGAAGCCAAAGACGTCAATCCTGACCGTCCAGGTTTCAAAACTGGCTCTGGATTCTTCACAGTGTCCGCCAACACCTGTTATGAGCAGGACTCTCAGATCGCTCTGATGGATACCCTCCTCGGCGATTCTGTGAGTTGGATGAAAATTTGAGCATTTTCTGCAATGTTATTCTTACCAGACAAAATTAGCCCTCAGACTCTCATTTTGAGAACGAAAGGTCTACGCGTAACTAGTGTACCGTCTGAATCCTTTAAAAGAAATGAACTTTACGAAACCTGGAATTACTTCACCAGGTCCAATTTTTCAGAGTGTAATTGACGTAAGCAAAAGTTATTACTTTTCTCGAGGCCATATGGCGCCTGACGCGGACTTTGTAACTGAGCAAGAAGAAGACGCTACCTACTACTACATCAACGCTCTACCTCAGTGGCAGTCCTTCAACAACGGAAACTGGAGGGTGAGCAAGATCTGTGGGTCACGTGGGTAGGAATTATAGAATAGAAGAATAGAATGAGGCAAAAGGAACAAGCCATTTGGCCCATTCTTGGGTTGATGTCCAAGTCCCATGCCGTGAACTACAGTGGTACCTTGAAATAAAATAATTTAATCCGTTCAAAAGCGCTCGAAAAACTCTTTGGATTAATATTTACTACTCAGAAGAATTTCAGTTTCATCACTGGTACAAGTAAAACTACTAATTACTTAAACCTAGAGGGTATTTTCTCCTCTTGTTACCATGCTTTTCACGCTTCTGAAATAGAGACCAACCCTTCTAGGATTGAAATAAAATAATTGCAGTTTTCCATCATGCTTGTTGTTTTCAAGTAAAAACAGTCTGTCGGCAAGCAGTGTCTCTGGTTTGAAAGCTTCTACTGATGCTACCAATAAGTTGCTCAAACTTCTTTGATTTAATTGATTCTTTTGAATTAGTCCATCAATATAAGATTAAACCGAATTCTAAATTGACGTTATAACTTAAAGAATTCCATTCTCTGCCTTGAGAACGGAATTGATGTATACATGCAAAAAAGACATGAAAAGGGTTAAGAATTTGTGCGTGAAGCCGTAGATCTTAAGCCTCTTTAAGACTAAGAGTTTGCCTTACAAAGAGTGTTTTATAATACATAGTTGTTAAAAGAAAACGACAGAACAGCTATGACGAACAATATATGAAGTTGTTAAAACAATTCCATTTGTTCAGGAGCACATGGATAGCATTTTAAGTTCTGCAAGAATTTAATTTTCGAAGGTAACGGCTAAAAAAACTATTCAGCTGCATCAGTCCAGGGTCATCTGGTAATGATCATCCATGATTCCTTAACAAAAATGAACATAGTTCCAATTTCTGGACAAATGTTCTTCTCAAACAAAGTTAATCACACGGTTTTTTATTACGTTTTTTGTAACACTCTTCAAATGGAATTCAGAAATTTTTAAGAATGCAGTTGCTCCAAAAATTCCGATGTTTCTTATAAATATGATTTAACATTTCCCTAAAACTACAAGTAGCTAAAAATTACGTACCCCTTTACATAGAAAGACCTGCCTGTATCCTGCAGTACGTGTGCCTGTGCAAAGACCTACCCATGAATTTATACTGCACTATGTGGTATATTGGAATAAAACTGCTGTATTATTATTTTTTGTACTTGTGTTGCAGCACCTGGAGACCAGCGTGAGAGACCTCGCTGCCTCCCGCGGCTCTGACATCGAAGTGTGGAGTGGTGGCTGGCAGGTCCTCCAACTCGATGATATCAATGGCAATCCTGTGGACATCTTCCTAGGCCTCACCCAGGGCGAGGCAGTTATCCCTGCCGCTGATGTCACTTGGAAGGTGCGTGGTAGACGTCACTTGGAAGGTGCGTGGTAGACGTCACTTGGAAGGTGCGTGGTAGACGTCACTTGGAAGGTGCGTGGTAGACGTCACTTGGAAGGTGTGTGGTAGACGTCACTTGGAAGGTGACACTGGCAAGCTCATAGAGGAAGATTTTGAGGCTGTCTTTTAACAGTATACCAATTTATTACTATTTTTCTTGCATTTCTCATCATTCAGACAAAAAGGGTGGTAATCACACTAAAATGTACGTAGGATGAAATTTAATTTTTTTTGGCTGGACAATTCCCGATGACAGGCTGTTTGATGTATAGATAGGTTGTACGTCAGAAACAAAAGCGGGCCCAAGTCCCATGCTAGTTTTCTGCTGACACTGCACGTACACAGTTTGTGTTTGATAACGCAATGTTTAGGGAAGGGTGCTCACAGGGGAACTAAGAGTGCCATTTACTGAACAAATTTGTTCTAAAATCTACCATCCTTCAAATATAAGTGGAAAAATACGTACACATACTTAAATCAGAACTGCTTAAAGCTGAAATTACCAAAAATTATAATTCTACTGAGTGAATCGAGTAATATATTGAATATATGATGGAATAAACCCTTTTATAATACACAGTAATTTTACATATAGATTCCATGCAATATAATTCTTGAAATTTTTAAAGTACACTATGACGATTGTAAGCATATATATTAATTTTACATATACAGGGTGTTCATAAATCCTATAAAAGTCTCTCATAAAGTCTCAACAGCACCTCTTTCACAAACAGGATCCCTGAAACACACGAATGCAAAATATGATTAAAAACTTTAATAAACACTATATACAATAGAACAAACCTGAACAAAATATCTCATCAATTGCATTTGTAATAAATTTTTGAAATGGTAAAGAGACTTTATTGACACCCTGTAAGATTTAATGTGTGAATTTTTTTTAGAGTACACCATGACAATTGTCAGCTCCTTCAGGTGGTCTATGATGCGTCAACTGACAACGCTGCCGCTGTCGTCGGAGTAAACAACCCATACCTGACGTCTGCCCCTGACATGTTGTGTGAAGGCAGCCTGTGTGAAGAGCTGACATGGCTGACAGGCATGAATGTCAGCGACTACACAGCCGGTGCCATGTATTGCTGTGCTGTGCAAGACCTCGCTGTTGCAATCCCCAATGTCCCTGACCTCGGCTCTGCAGGACTCCTGACCTCCTAAACCTTCCTGACCTCCACTCTGCAGGACTCCTGACCTCCTAAACCTTCCTGACCTCCACTCTGCAGGACTCTTGACCTCCTAAACCTTCCTGACCTCCACTCTGAAGGACTCCTGACCTTCTAAACGCTCTTGACCTCCTAAACGCTCCTGACCTCCTAAACGCTTCTGACCTCCTAAACGCTCCTGACCTCCTAAACGCTCCTGACCTCCTAAACACTCCTGACCTCCACTCTGCAGGACTCCTGACCTCTTAGAATTAAATTTATGAGTTCTGTACCGCTACTTGGTGTTGCAAACTTGTCCATCGTAAAGTTCAGCTGGTTCGTTTACAGTCTACAGAAAATTAATAAATCAATCAACGGACAAAAGGAAAAGACAGTCTGTCAGCTAAGACATTACTTGGAATTCAATTTTTCAATTTTTTCAATTCAAAATTTTGAGACGTCACCACTGCGAAGACTTTACAAAATAAACGAAAAAACATGCATACAAAAGGAAACGTTTTCAAATGTTTCATTTAGCAAATGTAAAGATTAAATTTGCGATGAAACAGAGATGTTACTTATTCAAGACTATGACTAATGAAGAAGTGAACATAAAATTTAAATACGTATAATTACCTGCAGTCGAAGCTGAAATCAAATTCAATTTGTTTGAAATATATTTATCAAATTAAAGTTTCTTCGAAATTTTAAATTCCGTCAAAGTTTAGTGGAGCTTTTGACTAAGGTTTAGAGATTTAAACTCACCATCTCCACACAAACTCCTCATCTCCACACAAACTTCTCATCTCCACACAAATTGAGAATTTATGTACAACATATTTTCCCGTGGATGACATTGCAGTTCTATAATTACAGTACCAGTACAAAGTTCATGCTGTGTATCAATAAACAATATATGTTTTATAGTCAATTTTCTATCCTTTGAAAGAAAATGCGTTCGACAATCTTGTCAATTTTATCTTCCAACTGATTGTCATGTTCCTAAGTGCACCATCTTACCGCAATCGTATTCCATTGTGATGCTCAATTTTTTCTCGTGTACAAAAAAGATTTTCGCTCCTTGTGTAGTACTAATGATCTAACACACAACACGTGTTGTACTGTTGAATATTTAAAAGTGATAGTTTAGAGCAGTGGTCTTCTAGAGTGTGGGTTGCGACTATTCAAAAGGGGTCCCGAAATGTAGGTTCATACTCCTCGTATTTATGTAACTAGACGCTTCCCGTGGATATTCCACGATTTAGATTCGACTAATTTGAAATTATTATAAAGAGAATGTTATTTCAGAATGAAATATATCATTTTTTTCGATAAATAATTATCAGTAGACGTGATTTCTTTATAAACATTAAATTTTTCTGCTATATTTATATTGTAATATGTTGCTAAAGTTAAAGGGGTCGTCCAAAAAAATTGTTTTAAAGGGGGTTACGGAAGAAAAAAGTTTGAAGACCACTGATCTAAAGAATAGCACCCAAACTTAAAATTTAGCGACATCAAAGCCATGAGTTTAATGACTGCAAAAATAAGTAGCAATTGAGGAAAATATCTCGGTAAGTTTTAGTGTACTGTTTAATATCTCTCAGCTCTTAGAAATATAACTCGAAGAGAGTCTTTACAAACTTCACCAAGCTTACGTAAATGGGATATCTTCAGTTGACAGGCTTGTGTACATCGGATATCCTCAGTTGACGGGTTTGTGTACAACGGATATCTTCAGTTGACAGGCTTGTGTACAACGGATATCCTCAGTTGACAGGCTTGTGTACAACGGATATCCTCAGTTGACAGGCTTGTGTACAACGGATATCCTCAGTTGACAGGCTTGTGTACATCAGATATCCTTAGCAATGCCTTCACAATTTCTTTGCTTGCATGCCAGTACTTTCGTGCGATCAGAATACGTGCACAGAATAAAAAAATTCAACTCTATGGTTTTAGCAATCAAAACTAAGCACGTAAAGGTCAACATTCAAATTTTGTCAATTCCTAAAA
>VCRD01000237.1:0-75863 GCA_006783055.1 Trinorchestia longiramus
GTGCACATGTCCAGATTATTAGCTTTAATTTGATAGGTAAATTAAGTTTGTGGGATGAATATATGAAAAATAATTCTTGGGACCGTAAGGTAAAAATATCGTTAGTGGACTCGAAAACGGGTGTCAAGGAACAGCGTCCTCCCAAGTGCGGTTGGAAAATCAAGGGGAGTTAATTTATAACCCTTCAGTGAGAGTAGGTTATGAGCTTTAATTTGAGATCAAAACGAAGGTTCTACGATGTATAGGACGAAAATAATTAACAAAACTGTTCGTTTCAAGATTTTTTCTGGAGATCTCAAGATTTTTAAGTTCGGGTCAAGTTCGGTGTTGAGATCGGTGTCGAGATTTTCCCGCCGGTGATGAAATCAAGGATCTATGAAATAAAATATATTTTTTAGTTTTAGTCGTGGTACTATCAGAACCAAATTATTATTCATGTGTATATTCAGAACTTCCATACTGTATTTTATCTACCGATAACATGACTGTGTAAGAGAAGAATGCTAATAACGGGAAAATGGAGTATTTTATAGTAACCTGGCGTCTTTGGCATCCACAGTACAGTGCTGATAATACATGTATACTCGTTCTGATTTCAGTTCAATAATTTTCTTCAGTAATGGATAGGAAGAAGAGGAATGGATACACATAGATATATGGATAGAGAGAGATGAAGATACACTGTCTGTTATATAAGTAGATTAGTAAACCCACACGTAAAAAATTCACGTGTTTTTTACTGAATTTCTTCGTTTGATTTGCCAGTGGATGCAGGCTTTACGAAGGAGTTTTCACATTGAAGGATGTACTTTGATATCCACAATACAATGCTTACAATACATATGTACTCGTTCCATCGAGAAGTCAACACCTAGCATAAGATAAACAGTTGATTCCAGCATGCAGTATTTCTATTTCGACCATGTATTACAGAAACTCGTAATTCAGGGAGGAAATTTCATGCTATCTCATCTTGTTATTAAGTGAACGAATTTTCTCCTATCTAAATCCTTAAGAGCGAGACAAAGAAACGGACCTAGCAAGCAACACTTCACGATGAGTTTTCGATTAAGATGGAGGCCTACATATGTCATGAATTTAGTTTTACACGATGTGCATCTATGTATGTATGTATGTATGTATGTATGTATGTACGTATGTATGTATGTATGTATGTATGTATGTATGTATGTATGTATGTATGTATGTATGTATGTATGTATGTATGTATGTATGTATGTTAAGATGACTCAGTGTATCTTAGACACAGGATAGCATATTATAATCCAGCGGGGAACATTTCACCTGTGCGCTCAAAATGAACCAATAGGAACCAAGCATGACCGACCAACACTTTTTTGTGCTTAAATGTGTGTGTGGTGTGAAGAGCACATTACTGCTCTTCAATGTTAAGAATCTATGCATAATTTTCTATCTAAGAAAATTTTTTCACCTTCAAATTAACTTATCCTATGTGTAACTCAACTTAAACTTATGCTCATACCTATAATACGATTCATATGAATGAAAATCTTGTTTCATTTTGCAATGCTGACTTTCTATAAAAGGTTAATAAATTTCTACCTAATTTCATGGAGAGCATCTCTACCTTTTCTGGTCACGCGTGTCTGAAGTGATAAACACATAAGAGCTTGAAATTTCGTTCACAATTTTCGTAGTGTTTAAAATTATGCTCGAATTTATATCATGATTTATCAAAAGTTCATTAATTAGTCACTCTGACACTTTCTGTTTCCTACCAAAAACTAAAATTCATAATTTTTGAAAATCTGAGTCCTTTACATTTCTTTTTATTGCAAAGAACTCGTTGAGGGACAAACAATTTATTTTCTGAATAAATCAACTCGACATTGATTGAGAACCTAGAAATTGTCCACAATTTATAAAAAATAGCGTATCTTGTGCCATAATATCATAAAAATCGCGGGGACTCTGGTTCAGGTGAATAACCACTCAAAAATTACTATATTACTTGAAAAGGTTCAATTAAAAGACCTTATATCCTCTATAATTTCTTGCAGTTGATGCAGTTAAATGCACCCCTGACTTTCATTGCGTGGTGCGAGGGTGCTGGTGTGGGCAGCGAAGAGGATAAAGAAGTAAATAACCGCGGCGCCAGAGGCAAATGCTGTGCCAGCGACGCAACAATCTCAACACGGCTGTTATTTCTTAACATTTTCTTTTCTGAATGTTTTTAGAAACATTTTCCTTTATCCTGTGCTCTAGCTTTGAAGTTTTGTTTGCTGAGGTTATAGTTCGATTTGGCTGCTGTACTTTCCTAGTGCAGAAGAGACTAGTTATTCTTACTTAGCCGCTGGTCTTGTTGCTAGTTGCACGTGAAATCTTTCCTTCACTTCATTAATCAGATCTTACTAAATTTAATCTGAGAAAAACGAGTTTAATTAAGAAAAGTCTTTACTTCGAACTTTAATTGCTCAATAATGAAATTCATCCCTAGTTTTTGCGATACACATCAAATGGAAATATTCCATTTTAACAAATTTAGTAAAAACGGTACATTTCAATTATGAGTACACATGCATACCAACACCATTTAAAGTGCATTTCAAATTTTTATAATGACAGTTACATTCCAAGAGTTTTACATTGATGGGTGAATACATAGCAGGTGGTTCGGTGGGAAGAGAATCATGTGATAGCTTCATGAGAATGTATTGGGCTTGCCCCTTGCACGTGAATTGCAGAGCATCCCTACGCATAAACAAGCAGTAATCCACATGCATAGACTCATTCCAACGGGCCAGAAATCTCAGTTTCATCACAGAAACGTCTCCATCTTTTATGTTGACTGAGAATTAACAATCAAACTTCTGGGGAACGTTGTGTTATGTCAGGTGAGAGGCGTAACAAGTCACAAAAACTAAATTTCTCCATACTAAAAATATCGGCTCTAAAATATGACGTCCGTGTATTTCCATAGTAAGAGTTAATCGGTCATTCTTAAGGTGTTTTTAGAACTTCATCAGGTAGGAATCCACAAAAAAACACTGATTTTAAGACTGTTTTGTTGGCCACTGTAATTAGCAACGTTGTTCATTTTTGCGCAGTTTCAGGGTTGAAGAGCAGCGGCATCCCCAGCCTCAGGGTTGAAGAGCAGCGGCATCCCCAGTCTCAGGGTTGAAGAGCAGCGGTATCTCCAGTCTCAGGGTTGCATAGCAGCGGTATCCCCAGTCTCAGGGTTGCAGAGCAGCGGTATCCCCAGTCTCAGGGTTGAAGAGCAGCGGTAACCTCAGTCTCAGGATTGAAGAGCAGCGGTAACCTCACTCTCAGGGTTGCAGAGCAGCGGTATCCCCAGTCTCAGGGTTGAAGAGCGGCGGTATCTCCACTCACGATAGAAGTTAGAGATATATATCTCATGGTATTTATGAACTATTAAAGGAAATTTATGTGCTGGTAAAACATCAAAAGGCATTCACGATGAAGCATCTTCGTATATTTCAACTATTTTTTTCGAATGTTCATTGTAAAGGTTATACTTAGTCACTGAACTCATTCGTACAATGAAATCTAAATTACGCACATGCTTTCTTGAATAAATATACAAAAATCTCGTCAATCAAGTTTAACCTTTCCATACAGGTTAATACAAGATACCTCTTTAGCAAATTTTAAGCGATGTTAGTGTGTATAATATATGAATATGCTTGTATGATAACCGACTTGATGCCCCGGCACTGGCAAGTGGTGATGATATATATATATAATATATATATATATATATATATATATATATATATATATGAGCACTAGCCAGCAACTCGAATACATATTTTAAAGTTTCGCTTTGTTTTCGATTTCAGGATGCAAAGTTCATCGCATCCGTTTTCTCTAATAAAAAAATGAACTGGTCGTGTGAGTTTGGTACGATTTCAAAATGACATTGCTATTTGATTTTTAAATTTTGAAACAAAAAGGTAGAAATGACGGGCTCAAAATATGTTTAATACTGCAACAAAAATATTCATGGATGTTCCCGTTTCTTCAAAATAATATTGATCTATATATACGTTCTCATCCAGACTGTGTGATGCTACAGATATATTCAAAACATTTGTTGTTCAGTCCAAATAATGTTTTGAACCAAACTCATAATGGAGAATTATCGGAGTTGTCACTGATGTTTTTATCTGCTCACAATATTCGAGTTATTGAACAGTAATGCAGGTAGATTGTTTTTCAACTGAGTGGAGACTAAGAAATGATTTCGAGAATACAATTTCATATGATACAGTTACCCAATGATTTACATAAATTGCCATTAATATTTCAGTGAATTATCCACCTATGCACTTCAATGTCTTACTGGTACAGGTAGTAATGTTTACGCTTGTAACTGCACTTAAAATAAATCAAGATACAGCAAGCGACTTAATTATCTTGGATACCATAATTAGAATAAAAGTTTATATTATTAACAACTTAATTTGTCACAAAGATCTTGCAATAATAGTTACAATGCTAACAAAAATTAAATCATGTCTACTCTAAGGCAATAAACCTAGCACCAGCAACATCGAAGTTAAAAATTCTTTCCCACTTCACTAGAAGACAAAATGAAGGAAATAAGACATTTTTTGGTACACATTTAAACAAATATTGAGTTAGGTAAGCATTTTCTTTGTTAATTAAATTAATGATACCCTGGGGTTGCTTTGCGGTAGTATTAACTAAAGGGAATATCTGGTCTGTTTTTGGCCTTTTTTCAGTCAAAATTTGGCCATAAACAGCGATCAGCATTTGGCAACTGTCGCTCAGTTTACTGAAAAGTATACAGTGTCAGAGTAGGCTCAGACTCTCAGAGTCTCAGCCTAAAACTCAGTTAGTTACGGGTGAGACATGCTGGTGAGAGGTGGTACTTTAATTTCCCGCTCCCCGGTGTTTCTGCGGCCGCAAAAAACCGCATGGTTTATAGTCAGAGAAAATAATTGTTGACGAGAGACGAATAATCCCTATAATAGTATAGAATTTGGTATTTATAATTAGAATAACGCTTCAATTCGTTCTAAATCGAGAGTTTTTGCTAACACGCTGAACACATGCAGAGTGAGTTCAAGCTCTATATAATTCACCTCAGTCTCATACATCAGAAAAGTCTTCTAGGGTCTTAGAAAAAAAGTCAAACATTTTCTCATAGAACTATTAAACAAGAGTTATTTTAGTAATTCGATAACGGGATTAGAGTTATTTCTGTGTACGTTCGTGCTGTTCTCTAATAATCAATACTGTTGATGAATGACTTGGTTACTTGTTCAATGTGTAGATCTCATTGAAAATAGCGTGAACAGATCTTAGTTAGCCTTAAAGTCAGTAAAAAAAATCAATTTCGAAGTTGAGATGCAATGGTAGTTTTCATTTGAAATTCTAAATCGATCTCAAATCAGGAAAAACTTATTGAGGGCCTGAAGAAATGGATCTGAGGTACTTGGTTTTGACGTCCGATGTCGTGGGAGTGATAAGATGCATTAGGATGGGGCTGCATTGAAACCAGTGCATTGAGATCTTCTGTCTCAGCTCTACAAGTTCTTCATCGAAATAATGGGCTACTCAAAAATATATTTTCTTGGATTTAGCGCTTTTCTTGTTCTACCTCAGGGACCGTTCTGGTTGTTTGCCGGTAGACACAAGTCATCGGTAGACAATTTGTCAACAATTTGTTGTCTCGTTCTTGAATGATTTTGCTGGAAACGCAAAATATTGTTTGCGCATAACGTAAAAACGTTTTCCAACGGTCACCAAAATCTCTTGATATATTAAAACCGTTTAATTGGTTACAAAGGTAATATTATCGCTTCAGGCTCAGTAAGCTACAAACCATCAAGTAAAATTTCCATGAACAAATTTTTCCCAATATACAATATCCAATTTTTCCCAACATTGTGGAAACATATTTCTTAGTGGGGTTCCATTTTGTCGTTTTTGAATGATTCTAGATCTACTAGTTTTTTCATGATTTTCAGTTTATTATTTCTCATAGTTCATTTAATAGTGATTTCTCTATTATTAGTGCCCTGATATTTTTCAGAGACTAATCTTCTTTCTAGTGACACAAAACTCAAAACATTGAGGAATAAGCATCGCTCCGTACAGCTCGGCACTGAGTGGAGTAATTTTTTGATCGGAATTGAGGTGTTGGAGTGCATCTCCAGTGATGGAAGGCTCGAAACGACAGGGCGGCCTCCAGTCGTCTTTAGGCTTGGACGATAACGACGCTCACGTCGAGTTCTCGCCTCTTCGTCAAGACGACGATGACGGAGGAATGGTTACTCTTGATGTCCCGGTGGCCGAGGTCGAACGGGCGGCTTGGGGGTCGAAAACCCAGTTCATGTTATCATGCGTATCGCTGTCTGTCGGCCTTGGAAATGTGTGGAGGTTTCCGTACCTAGTCCAACAAGATGGAGGAGGTAAGTGCTACTACTAATTGATTATCGTCATATGAAACTTGCAAGAAAGCTTCAAACATCAAATCATGTTCTCACTCAATATTTTGTTTCTAGTTACGCTGAAACCTTTTTTGCATGATTCATGTTACTTTGCAATAAATATAGTGTTTGAATTTCTATTCGAATGTAGATAGCAATTGATGGAAGGACATGACGGTAATACTGAGCGTTTTACTGCATGTACGTGAGTACATGTACTGAACGCAGCCGGGTGTAGTCTGCTGCACAAGCTACACAGGATAGGTGATGCAACAAGAGGAAGCCTGGCGTCCACTTCTAAAAGGGGATCGAGCAGACCTCCTTGTTCTCGACCCTGAATCCATTCATGCGTGTGTGAATGATCTGCATCTAGAGCCTGGTTACTTGATACCAACTGGGGTAGGGACTACCGCTAGTTGAACAGCTCGGCTGAAAGCCGTTCGTATAACTCTGTTCACTAACAAAGCTGAGCGTTGTACTATGTGCTTTTCAATAGTTATGCTCAAGTTGGATGAATAGTCCTCTCATTCAGACTTGAGTTCTAAGCCTGCAAGGTGGCTGGCTAGTAAGAACCGTCACTTAACATATTAAGCGTCACTCGCCAGAGCCGATGCATCTCGCAAATCGTCACCTTTTTTGAGCGAAATTCATCAAATTTTTACACTGACTTTCTTTAGCTCTTTAAGGCATTTGTTTTTTATTTTTGAACTACTTTATATTTGGGCGATAGTTAAATTGTATAAAAAAGTTAAAATAGCCGATGACATATGACATCTATGACGCCTGACAGCTTACATGTTGGTGTTCGCAGTTTTTCATCTTCCTTGAATCTGAACGTCACCGTAGCAACACCGTCGGACCACCACCCCCGTTTTTAAGAAATATTAAAGTTTTATTTAAAATTATTTCAATCAACATATTCATTACAAGTGCATCAATAACATCGGAAATTATAAATTTTGCTTTCATAAAAGTTTATAAATGTGAAAAAAGTGACGGAGTCTAACACGGTCTCCGATGGTGTGCGTATTTGTTGGTCTTTCTAGGGGGAAAGATAAGCTTATTCATACTACTTGTGCACTTTCTTTTTTTTTAGTTGTGTAATACTCAGATGATCACTCTGGACACTTTTTGGTACAGGTATCGAGATGTGACAAGCATCAAAATGAAAATACTTTGCTGAAATGATTTTTACAGCATACTGCTTAACGGCTTCTCAACTTTTGTGAGGTGAAGATTACAAAAAACAGTGCGGCGTACACCCGCCAACTGCAAGATTTTTATTATTGCTCTAAAGTTTAATTGTAGGTGATTTTTCGAGTTGTGACTGGCCAGACTCACAGAACAGCAACCAAAGATGCGTCGCACAATACGACTTGTCTGTACGAAGTAAAGATCTTTAAAAACACTTTTGTTCCCATATAAATGGCAGAGAAAGAGAATGATAACAGAGGTAAAGGTCTCGTTCAGGTATAGTCTTATATTGTCTTCATATACTTTCTTTCACTATATACCTACCTTCACGGAGTTTAATGGTTTTTCAATGCATTCCTAGTGAGTTGTACAAAATCGCAGAGGTGTGATAGTAATGATCTACCTGTTTATTTCGTATAAAATACAATTACCAGATTGATAAACAACTAAAACCATATTGAAGGGCATTAATACCTGAATTGTTTCGTTAAATATTTATTTGGTAAATTGTAATGCTGCTAAAATTTCTAGAACGGTTTTAAAGATTTGATAATATATCTTCATTGCAAGGACATCCTATTGTCAATTGCTTACAGTTTTTAGATCGCACTCTGACACATGAGAATAAGGATCTGTCATTGGATGCCCATTATGAACATATTAACGAATGCATCGTAAACAAAACAACGCATTGCGGATTGATGTGAAATGATTTATTTCAAGTCGTTGTTATATTTCATACTTAGAAATGAAGATAGAGCAGTGGACTATAAAAAGAAGCGTGTTTCAAATAACATTTAACGTCCAATTGGTTAACTATAGTCAGACTCACCCGAGAACACTCACGGTATACATCCCAATTCATCAGAACCAACTAACATGCTGAGGACACATCTTCTCGGACGTTCTACGTAGGTTGATTTACTTAGGTTTACATAGACACCGAATATCGAATGCTTCCCCTTTGGATTAATAAAGCCTCGCTAGGCGCCTGTGGTGATATTAATTGATCCTGTTACGCGTGCGGTCAGTCTCATTGCGCCTGGTCAAGAAGCTATTACGTATGTACGTTCAGTAGATGGTCCCATTTAGTCACGTGGGAGTTGTATAAGAACAGGAAAATTCTCGTATATCAGGTTTGTTCATCTCGTTCTGTGGATGTTTTCATTGGGTTGAGGCTTTTTAATTGATTTTATTCAAAAGATAAAGAAAGTGTCATAGAAAAAAGTGATACACTTCTAGTAAAATGTTAATAAGAATAGAAGATATGCAGTGTCTTTAGCTTTTCTTCCTGTTTGCGTTATTGAGGATGTGAGAGAATACCTCCTCAAACAGACCAACATTTCATGCAAGGTGAAAAACTTGCATGTCACTGAAGGCTTTCAAGGGGAGAGACTAACGGAAGATGTAGTCAAATTACTGAGACAAAGCCCCGAAGAATCGAAGTTTCAATTGAGGAATCCTATTTCAGCTGTGGTCCATTCTGGAGGAAATTGTTCTAGTAAGATGCACTCCGACTTTCCGTCAGAAATCCTAAGGAAGCTACGCTCTCGAAGATTGGAATCACTACTAAAAAGGGTAAAATGCATGTACGTACCACATGTTACGTATTGTATGAGGATGTTTTAAGTGTAACAATAAGTCGAATTTAGAGTATTGTTGCTAGCCTGCAAGGGCATGTCTATGTTGTGAATGAAGAAAGTTACTTCAATGTCGCTGAAACTGTAGATTGTGATCAGGGTGGTGATTCGTTCCTATTTTAAACTTTGAAGGACAAATGCAGATTTTACGGTTAAACTGTAGTCTCAATTTGTCAACAGTTACTCAACCATAACTCTTTTTATTCTTTGCTTATTTATTTACGATTTTTCAGGCTCATTCATGCATTCGTGGGAGGAAATATCGAAGGATTTGATTTTACAGCGTTATAACAACTCGGGCAGATCGTGGAGGTTATTTTAATTCTGATTTGTTTTTCCTTCTCTTTGTAACAGGTGGGCGTATTCAGCAATGTTTCCGTAGACTACAACGCACCGGGTATTCTATTTGAGTAATTCACTTCGTTACTTGTAGAAAATAAGCCAAGATTTTCTAATGAGTTGGATGCATTACATTCCATCTCCATAAAATTTCTATGATTTCGGCGTTATTGGAAAACTTAACTCGTCTGCTGCAGTACTTCACAGTGTTGATTTTATACTGATGGATTAGCCCGACTAATTATATGGAGCGACGACAAGACTTCTTTAACAGATTCAATTTCGTTATTACACAGAAATGGATGGTCTAATTTTATTTATATACTTGAGAGTCTAAGAGAAACGGTTATGAAAACTGGTGAATTTTAATTTTTCATCATTGTCTTTGAACTTGATTTCTCGTGGGCGTAGTATTTCCTCATTGCGTAAAATAACAATTTTTACGTTTCATTTATGGAGCACAACGTACGTTTTCACTTTAGCGCTTTCGGAAGCGTGGATGTACATGAGACTAACGGAAAACCTTATCTGTAGCAGATTAAAACGACCGGGGTCGCCCTGGCGGAGCTCTACATAGCCTCTGTGGATCACATCTAGAAAAAAGTGTTAAACCTACTTAGCCTAGCAAAACTTTCAAAGAACTGTTTGACTGTTTAATTTTCATGTCCTACTGTTCCTTCTAGTTCCTATGAGATGAAAGAAATTATTGGATATTTTTGTTAGAACTTCGCTCATCCTTTAATATTCTTTCTTTAAATGTGATATGTTCATATATGCAATGAGTGTTCAATAAACTAGAACGAAGTAAATAGAAAATCTGGTGATAATTACAATAAGAGGTTTTTGCGCAGTTCTATTGCTAATATTTTTTATTTAGTAGTCATGCTCATGAGAGACCTGGAGAGCTGCTAATTATGAACTGCTGCTTGAGTTTCACTTTCGTTGTTCTTTTAACTAAAAATACTTGCATGAACATAGCAATTTTTTCTCTAGAGTATGTTTCTCAAGACAAAGTCCAACCGAATTGCAAAAACCCATCCAACATAATTTCATATTTTTATTCCATAATGCCAAACGATGCCATTCAGGACCGTACTGACTTACGGTGTACGCGAAGCTTGCGCTCTTTAAAACGCGCTGCTGTGGATAAGCTTTTATATATGTACGATATCTGGAGCTAATAAAAAGCTTACAAGTTGCATGCGAGTATAAATTACGTTATATGAAAGCAGTAGGGCTGATGTTTAAGATCAATGCCTTGATACTCACATAGCATCAATCATAAGTGGTTGTCTGAAATCATAAGTGTTTGAAGAAGACCTTAAATAATTAAGTATTTTCTCCTAATATCACTTGTACGTTGTTCGATATTGCGTTATACAGTATGGACCACAAAAAAGTAAACCCAACTTTAAATGTTGATTACTTCACAGTTAATGAAGGTATTTTATGTCTATTATTTGCAATAAGTGCAGAGAAATGTTCTCCATAAAATGTCAAGTCACATCAAATTGGTTCTACTTCTATCTCTCACCAATGGGATAAATAATAGCTGTAAAAATGTGAGTTGCACATGAAGTATATTAAGATTAGGATAGATAGCTAACTTTTAAACATTAGTAACTTCCGATAAAAATACTCGTTTTATTTGCACAGAAGAAATGGCAAAGAATTGTTATCATCCTCCTTCCAAAGAATTGTTCGTAATGATTTGCAATATTATCCTTATAGAGCTAAAGTTAAACAACAACTTCTCGAAGGAGATTATCATCGTCGCTTAAGATTTGCTGACTAGTTCGCTGAACGTCCAGAAATTTTTACTAAATGGTTAGTGGTGGGAGATGAATGCGCATTCCATATGAATGAAGCAGTGAATAAGCAGATCTGTAGGCATTATGCACCGAAAAACTATCCTCCTAAAGAAAATCAGCATGAGTAGCGTAAAAAAATAGTTCAATTACCGATCCGGTGCCGCACAAACCCAACCAAAGAGACACCTTTTCTCTACTCATGCTGATTTCATTATTATTTTCTTCAGGAGGATTGTTTTTCGGATAGAAATGGTTTTGCATGGTAGTGGTTTCGGAGATAGAAGTGGTACCAATTTTATTTGACTTGATATTTTTATGGAGAACATTTCTCTGCACTTAATGCAAATAACAGACCTAAAATATCTTCATTCACTGTGAAGTAATTAACATTTAAATTTGGGTTTACTTTTTTGTGGTCCATACTGTATATTAAAGTGTTTGAAAAAATTTTTACAAACATCATCAAACTTCATAGTTGTCTTTTTGCCACGCTTGTGTGTCTCATACATGGGCCTGATGACAGTGAGCTCATGTGTATAGTGTCTGTGTTGAACAGTTTGCTATTCCTCCCCTGACGAATTTAGGTTTATCGGAGTTTATTTCATCGTCAGTTATGAGGTAAAATAACTTGAATTATTTTCTTTTATCAGTCACTCTTGGAAGATTTCGTGAAAACTTTAAAAAGAGAGCTTGGTAGAAAACAATAGATGATCATAGCATGTCTCTGTCATTAACATCAGTTGTTGATCGCTGAGCAATTAATGCAAAAAAACATTTTCTTACGCTCTTTTTTTAACGATCCATGCCAAAAATTCAGCCAAACACTTTCACAATTAATTTAACATTCTAAATAAATATTCAGCAATCATTCATCAAGTTGGGAAAAATTGATAAAAGCACTCCGTTGTATCGTGCGTATTGTGGCACACAGTCACTTAACCTTGTGAGGTGTCTGGCTCCGGTGAGCGCTCCATTCTCTTATCACGATCATACCAACATACCTCGGCTTCTGGCCCTAAAAACACCATTATTAGGGTGTTTTTAGCATCCTGATTAGGGTATTTTCATCGCGTCTTCATCCAAGTGAGGGTTGCATTTACATTCGGGTGGCATTTCTGATCGTGTGTGAGTGGTAAGTTACGTCAGCTCTTCAGCGTCTCAAGTATCATAGATATGATCCCGCCTATTGTTTTCTTATCTTTCTTTTTTGTCTTTTTCGGAGAATGAATAAGGCGCTCACGTGAGCACCGGCGGTGCATTGCTGAAGTTTTTCTATCGGATAAGGTGACGAAGTAACTCTTGTAATATCTCCCTATAGAAACGTAAAAATTCAATTTACACAAACTCATGGTTAGTAGCTTACACAAGGTAGTATGTGGCTTGTTTTACGAAAAAGTTGTATACAATTGAGTGCCAAGTATTGAGACTTCAAATTCGAAATTGTTCCTGTGTGTAGAAAATTACGTATTTTTTTAAATTTTTACACCAGTTTCATTATTCTGAGAACGGGAACGTAGATGCACTTATTTTTATTTGACTCTTTTTGTTTATTCGTTTCAAGTTTCTTCTCTTTATTCTTATATTTCTGTTTCTGAGATGGTACAAATTCCAAAGAAGTTAAAACTTGACAGTAAAACTGTGGCTTTAAGTCTAATCTCTTTTTATCTCGTGCGTATAACTTTACTGAATCTGACTTCATTCTGTTTATTGTGATGTACCGATATAGTTCTCTTAGTCCGACGACAAAAACTGTACGTATAATAATTATTTCAGAAATATTTACAGACTTTTTAGAGTCAACTTTACAGCTTGGCAGATTTAGTCTTCATGGTCTTCATCTCCAAGAGATTACGACGATCTTTTTATGATCACTTCATTTTACTTACGAAACACACATAAATGCAACGTATGAGTACGTTTCATTCGTTGGGTTCGAGTATGAGTGTGAGAATTCGTGCTTGTGCGTGTACTTAACCCACTGCTTAGGAGAATAACTAGATTTTTTAGTTTCTACATTTTTTGAGTGCTGAAAAGAGTTAAGATTTCGCTTATTATTCTACATCTGTGATAGGCAACAGCTGGAGAACTGTAGTTTCTTATTTTGCTTCTACATTTTCCAGAAGTATCACTAAAAGCACTTCACGTATTTGGATAGGGAGTTTTAATTTCGTGAAATATTATTCTCCCTCGTTCTAAATATGTTAGGCAGATCAGACATGGTTCATACAGAATTGTTACCTTCAAGAACCTGCGCTTTAAACGGTCTGTGATGTGAAGAATCAAAGATACGTTGTGAAGTACATACTGCAATTTATATGAACGCCTAGCACGTTATCTTTTTTAACTTATAACTATATTTGTCTAATAACTCAGCTAAAATGTTAGTTATGTACAATAATAAAAAAATATCAAATATCTTCCACGTGGGGACAAGATTTAGTTTCTAAACTAATTTTCTCTTCGTAGACAACAGGAAAAAAATAATTATCGGCAGAACAAAGGATTAAAATCTTGAGACGAATGCCCCAAGCTTCGGCAGAAGCAAAAACAGCTTTTGCGCTTGCGTTGTCATTGCCGACTTGAATGGACTAAAAATCTTTGAGGAACCGATTGCTAGGATCGAGATATAAAAATAAAGGGAAAAAGAAGTGCGATTGATTTCTAATCTCCAAGGTCAGTGCAAAACACTTGTTTTCTTGTCACGACGCGAGTGAAAAAAAACTGTTTCAATGAGAACGACGCGAATTTAAGTTTAAAAGCTTTTCTCTTTATGTTTTATGTCACAATTGCTTCATCTCCCAACATTCCTCAAAAATATTAGTGATCAAATTACTTGCTTTCCGTTTCTGAATTAACTTGGCCATGATGTGATGTGACGTTCGAAAATTGATGGTCGTATCAGTGATCTCACTTTGATGCTATTTTTTCTGACAACCAATTAAAGAATCAGTTGATCTTCATCATAAGATTATTAATTGATTCAGTAATTCATATGAATTGATAAAATCTTGCCAACAGATTTATTTTTGGGAATATGCGAGCTTAAATTCAAAGTTTACTTGTCTTTATTCGTATGCTTTGAACTTTATTCAAGTTTGAAGCAGCTGATATCAGAAACGGAAGTAATTTTTCTGGAGTTTTCTTACCTCGTTGATTTAAAGTGTAGCAGAATTATCGTGAGCGAATTTCATCCTCAGTATATGAAAGGTTAACGAATTCCTTTTGCAGAACTCTTTATTTCTAAAAATATGTATCAAATGAAACTTATTGATTCTTTCCATTGTTGAATTCCTTCATTAGGCAGTAGAGAACTTGTTATAATTACTACCAAGGATGAAATCGTTGAGCTCTCATTACGAGTAGCAGAATTTAAATATCGGGTAGGCTTTTCCGACACAATTTTAGTAAGTTCCCTATTATTAGAAAATCATACGCAATATTCGTTCATAAAATGCTCCAGTGCTCTGTAGAAATGCATCGTCCTCCTGCACGAAACAACTCACTTTGACATCTCATGCCAGCTTCTGTTCCTCACTTCGCTTTCTCTTTGTCAATATTGATCTTTTTCCGAAGAAGTTTGAGCTGCGGCAGTTAGTCAGCTGACTGACCTAGCAAGTCGATCAATGTTGTCCGCCTTCTGCTCAAACCGGACTGATCCAGTCCGCTCTGGTATGTCGGACCAGCGTCGTCTTTACCAAGAGTCCCGGAGCCTTTGAGTTGCTCTTCGGGAGCCTGTGACTAGAGCATTAGCAGCCAAATAGCACTTGTGTTGTACATTTAATTAGACCCTGTGTACTACTGCATGTCTTCAAGCTAGGATCCGAAACCTAGCACTGGGCTCTATGAACTTCCTATCATTAATATCAGTTTGCAAGCTCATGGATGTTTTTAACTCACAAGATTTACGACGAAATGTTCCTTTGTAGTAGTAAAGGATCGCAGTAATAATTATTACTGCGATCCTTTACTACTACAAAGGAATATTATAATATAACTGTAATTGCGCGTTCATATACAGAATGATGAAGAAACTCGTATAGAAATTTTCCTGTTCATTTTGAAACGTGGTTTAAAATTGTGGCATGGCTGTTGATGGGAAAGAGGGTTGCTACATAATGAGTATCTTTAATAGGTTTTAGGAAAAGCTTTCTTTCATTAGATGATCAGTGCCCCAACAATGTAACAGCACGCTGGAAATATCATTTAGTTTCGACGATTTTTGTTTCGCACGCACCATCGTACTTTCTAAGTTTTGAAACCGACATATCGCTCCTCTGAAGTACTAGTATGATTTCTTAGTAGAAACCGAACAAAATTTTTTTACTAGGATAAAACATTAAACTGAGAACACACGCATGCATTTTAGTTTAGTGAATTAGATCACCGCGCGCTAACTAGGATAGTCGAGTTATGACGAACTTCCTTTTCAATGAAACTTTCTTAGATGAATAATACAAATTTAGAGCACTACTTTGTTAAGTTTACTCAAATACGAAAGTAACACATACATAGCCAAACAATTATACAATTATGGAGTATCTAATATCTTTTCTAAAAGAGGTACATACAAAGATTCTTAGATAGTAAAATTGTAGGGAGGGTCTGCGCAGTACCTACATAGCTCTAGGGGCTTCAATAATCTGTTTGAAAACTAAGACCAGGAGAGAGGGTCGAAACTTTGCAGAAGGTGAATGATGCTCTGTTACCTCAGCACAACCTTTTCTCCGTCACTTCACGTACGAATTTTATTATTGTAGATTTCATACGCAAACAAATTTGCATGTTAGAAATTCACGTCCTAAACCCTACTCCTTATAATTATTCTACCAAAAAACACTAATTTCATACAAAATTACAAAGAAATTACACTGCCTGATGCATACTTTCTCACAATCACTTTCTCTATAACCCGATGAATTATGCTAAGGAAAATATTTACATAAAGTTTTCAAGCGTTAGCTTTCACACAGGATCTAAACTCTGAGCTCCAGCTGTTAGAAATGCTCCACTATTACTGTTGAACACAATCCAGCAGTTCAGGAGTAAAAAAACTCACCATTCTAGAATATCTGAAGGTTACACAAGTTCACATTGTGTAAACTTTGAACAAGTACAGGACTGTGTGCTCTTTGACTTGGGTTGAGTGAACTTAGCTAAACGGAAGGAAACATCGGAAGTTTAAATTTTCGATGGGCCTGTCACACCTTGCCTTCAGTAACTCTTGTGAGAAGACGCTTATCGATTATAGTTGTGCCTTTGTTTGGATCGCAGTTTCCACTACGAACCACTATCTTGCACGTCAGCGAAACATGTTCCAATTAGTTTCAGGTCTTGTTCCGTTGTTAGTTAATGCTCAGTAAGGATAGTTTTTTTGAACTTTTTTACTCAAGTGTCTATCACTTTCATTGCACGCAAAGACTTATAAAATTTTGATATCCACCTCAGTCTGCGGTCCGGTTTACTATGGCAGCAACTCGGCGTTCCGGACTCAGTGTTAAAGTCTTTCTATCCTCACACTGGTCGAGCAACACGCCTTTTTACGTCGCTGTTGTAACTGGATATTCACCGCCAAAAACGTGTGATTTTTTCACGTAATTTTGGCTGTTTTTATTTCCTCTCGAAGATAGATACTTTGCTGCAAATTTTCACGGAGTATCATATATTGTTGAAGGTAGTCTGTCTCCATATGAGTGCATGGTGTCCAAATTTAATATTTGGATCCTTGCTAAAATTGTTTTTGTGTTTGTTTCTCTTTGTTCCTGCAACTTTTGAAGATTGTGGGCCACTTTAGAGCATTAATGCCCCGTGTCGGTAGAATGACTTTTCGTAGTTTCCTTGTAGGTACGAAATCTACGAGTATACTGCAATAAAATTATGAAAATGGATGTTGCGCTCTTGCACTGTCACTTAACGTCCTGAGTTAACAGGAGAATCTCATCTACTATCTGAGCAATGTAACAATGCTTTTACATTCACCAACCTGTAGAGTAACGAGTGCTTCGAAATTTCCTTCCTGCTCACTTGTTTTTGTCTTGGTGAATTAGCTTGAATTTTGTGTCTATTGAGCTAACTACACGCAGTAAAACACTACGTCTCGTTTCATTATTCATTTACAGTAAGTTATACTGAAGGCTTTTTATCAATATTTGATGCCTCGTCGACTCTACTCAAATTATGAACAGAATTTGCTCTAGAAAACTGACCATTCGTTTGTCCTGTTCAAAGTTGACTCGGTTGATCTCTAGATATTTATTTCTTAGTGTTGAAATCAAGTTTTTTACGCTTAAATTTCATACAAATGTAGACTTCTGAATAATGATTTGAAAATGAATTGAGTATTGTGAAATATAGCATATTAGCATAATTTAAGTCTCATGTTCTAAATAATACTCTCTAGTTAGAAAGAAATTATTTAATTGTTTTTATTTATTGACAGCTTTAACTCTGGTCATTAAATTACTCGTGAAAGCAGGCAGGGGCTGACCAGCTCATTTACTTTAACCGAAATTATTCTGGTGACACAAAAATCGCTAGGCACTCATTTTTCTAGGATACTTGTATAGAAATATACATATGAAGAGGTGTTTTCAAGTAACGAACATCAAAGTTGGGCGAATTTTGAGCCTGCGCTACGATTGAAATCTTCCTATACTTCTCAGCAGCAGCTAATAAGTTTGGTCTCGAAATTTTCCCCATAATTTATGAATTAGTGTGAAATTTTGCACAATAATCCGCACTGGTGATATTGTGTTGCCCACCGTTGTGCAAGTTGGCGTGATAGTATTTTGGGGCGTAGGATGTTCGAGTATTTTTTGTGTTTTAGTATTTGAAGCTGTAACTTGGTAACTATAGGTCAGGACAAGTTAAATTCGTTTTAATTTCAATTGGTAAATTTATGACACCAAATATCTCATCTATTTGAGCAAAGGTATACATGCAATGGATGATTTTATTCCAGCCTAGCTACTTTGGTGAATCAATAGGTATGAAAGCACTGTATGTGTAGGTCAATGAGACGGTAAATTTAGGTATAGATTTTTAAACTCTAGAAATATTAGGGAGCTAAGTAAGCAACAAGTGTTGCTTTCAAATCACGTGATTTCCGGCGTGTGCTACCGCTGCCACTGCTTGGAAAGCCCACGTGTGGCGGTCTTCGGATTTCTAAATTGTTATGTTCACGAAAGACAGAAATGGAGAAAAAAATGATGGAAGAATGGTGAAGAAAAGGACAATTAAACTCTGCTCCGCTGAAAGAAGAGCCTAAATTGTTTGAATCCTCGAAAGATCGCTACACGAGAACAAGAAATGCCGCGCAGAATGGTGAAGAAGAAGAAGATAGTTCAGCTCAGTTCTGTTTAAAGAAGAACGAACGACAGGATCGTCCTGCCTCGTGTCGCTTATACAACTTCGCTAGCCTAATCGATGCAGTTGGCGCATCTGGTTCTGGTGAAAGCCTATTTTCTATCCTACTGAATACTGATGACTTTTTTGCGTTCAATTACGTCTATTTTTTCCTATGGTGGAATAAAATTATACCCTTCTTGTCTGTCATCCTCAAATTTATCTAATGGACATGCCACACAACAATCGATTATTGCAAGTACAACTCAAAATTTTAATTTAAAAGTAAACCAATTGAATTATTAACATATTTTAACTCATCACTACACAATGTCTCATGTATGATACAATTTCTACGAAATACTAATATCCTTCTGCTATAATTTCCATAGGAATATTTTTCTTTAACATTCAAAATAATTTGAGAAGGGAACGGTTAGCAATCGGTTGCACAACAGTTGAATTTGGAAAACACTAAAGCTGGCGGCTTTAAGGTCGAGCCTGTTTAATCCTTGGGATGTCCGTGAATAAACTGCTTTAAGGCTTTAGCATATAACTTCACATCTGGAAGTTGACCTTAACAGGGCGTCCTTGAAGTCTGGCTTCGAAACTTTAACGCGCTAACCATTTACCCCCAAAATTATGTCCGTATTAAAGCGTTTAGTTATACTGAACTTGATGTTGATGAGGAATATTTTTCAAAGTCTTTGTTATTCTTGTTGTTAATGGTATCACAATTAATTAAGCACAATATTGTCTTGCACGCCGGGTGAGGCAAGTCATGGTGTAGCGTCTTCAATGGTTATTTAAAATATTACCGAATTGGCTTGTGTTTGAACTCTAGAACCCGTAACCGAACCCGGCTTTAATTTTCAAGACGTGATCCAAATTAACCAGTCGGTTTGTCACAGTAATTTAATTGTAACACCGATTTTAATTCTTTGAATTAATACCTACATTGTATTCGAATAAGGAATTTGGACCTAAAATATCTTATTTACGTGTGACAGATGTGAGCAGAGAGGGAGGTTAAAGTGGCGGTGACGAACACTTTGTTGCCAATTGCTCTAAATGGTCGTAAAACCGGCATTTGATTCAAAATTAATTAGTGAACAAATTTTACAGTCCCTGTGCTGTTTAGTTTTGCAAGCTACCTTAAAGTTCTTATCTAAAGACATTCCTAGCAATACCCTCTTGATTTAGGCGCTTGTTTATTGAGATCATTATCAAGGGCTCAGACTTCATTTTTTTTAAATAGTAGCTCGGGTTATCATCTTGGGTGCAAGAATTACTTCCAGTTTTTTCAAACCATCAGTTTTTAGTGCTATTTACTCATGCATCAGGTCTTGCAACTCGCATCAGATAATCCTTTCAACTGAACGCATCACAAATTAAGAACGAAATTAATGCTACTATATTTCCTTACACGTTCATCTCTGTTTTGCATGACGTGATATCTCAGCAAACATTATCTCATTGAATGAACTTTATTCTGGGAATGCAAACAAATTAGAACTCATATGCAAATTCCACCAATTTTTCCTCAGCTTCAGTTTTGTCGTGACACGACCAGTAACGTTCCAGATTAATTTGCCAAATGTTACTGTGACTCCACCATGTGTCCAGACTTTGGCTTCTCAGAACATGGAAATGATGTGCATGGAAAGTAAGATCAAATGATTAACGGGGACGTTCTTACTGTGTAATGGAAACTAGGAGTAAATGATTAAAATGAACTTTCCTGCTATTTAATGGAAACTATTAGTGAATGATTAACAGGAACATTCACGCGTCTTCAACACGGGTGAATGTTCCGGTTAATCATTCACTAGTAGTTGTGTTGCACAAGCACAAGGTGTGGTATGTGAGTAAGCGGCTGTGTAGGCAGCAGTTCACCACGCTACAAGCGTGTGATCCCCAGGGTTTGTTTTGGAAACAAGCACTTGGCTGAGTTGACTGCTACCGTGATAGCAGCGGCCACTGCGTGCTCTATCTCGTGGCTGTGAGCATCACTCCTTTACGATGACACGAACTTCTTAATTGTGTGAGGCTTAGCATGAGTTGTTGAGCGGAAGTACCTGGTTATATCCTAGGTGTTAGAGGTTCTTGACCCTAAATTAAGTTGTAACCCAAAGTTGGGTTGCCAAATAGCTTGAAAGCATCGCCTACGATCTGTGACCTTTCTATAAGCTATTTGTTTTTTCGTAAGTTGCTGTCCCACGTTTCGAGAAGAATAATTATTTTAGGGCAAAGTGTTTACAGAGTTGGAATTGCTACACTGAATCTTTGCACCGTTTTGGGTCGACTCCAAAATAAATGAGGAGAACTTGTTTAGGATTTGGTAACTGAAAATTAAGAGGAAAAAACGAAAAGAATATGTAGATTACTGGAAGTTTTCATAAGAAGTACCCTCCCATTTTTACATTAAGATGTGGAATTATTTTTAATGCATGCTTCTGCGATTCTACGAAACTTGATCAGTTCATTTCGTGTACTTGCATATCAACGTATACTAATATTTTTCTTAGGAAACCATGAAGCATTTGTTTTGATTCAAAATGTAGCCAATGGATAATATTGGTTGAGTTCCTGACTATTTAAATAGAGATATGACAGCGTTTTGTCAGGTTTGCCATTCTATGTCAAATGTTCACGTGTAGCAACTCGAACTACAACTGTTGCACAACTCTCACCGAGAATTGAACATGGCACTGGAGATGAAAAAACAACAGGTGTGAGTTAAAATTTTACCGACGTTGGGGTATGTCGACCGGAGATGGGTATTTAGGGGCAGATTTTATTAGTCACATCCATGTGGTAATTCGATAAGTGAACTCTTGACATTGTGTGGGTATTGAACCATATTTGAAGCATCCTGAGGCTTACACATGGGCTCTCACAGGATGTGTAATGCTGGCCAACTGAATGTTTTTTCCAAATGCCAAATGGCCAACAGAGCTCCGTTTACAGAATAAGTTACCTTTTTTGTTTGTGTTTGCTGCAAAAAAAAATTGATTCAGTACTTACATGTTTCTAATAAAGCAATCGGACATAATTGGTATAATAAGATTTTATTATCAATGAGAGAGCAATGAAATTTCACACATGTATGAAAATATTGCAGTTTTCAGATTAGTTATTAAATAAAATAATTAAAAACTATATATATATATATATATATATATATATATATATATATATATATATATATATATATATATATATATATATATATATCTACCTAACTATGAAAATCAGTACGTACGAGGTAATAAAACCAGTAAGCCAAATTGCAACAATTTACTTAGTGCAAGCCATCATTTTAAGAAATCTATCAAAATAACAAAGCAAAAAATGAGACGATGATGTTGCCCTGTTGCTCGTGTGAATGAAAACCAAGCAAAGAAAAGACCAACGATGAGGATTTTGCAGTGCAGTAAGCTAGCCGTACGTTAAAGATTGATTGTAAAGTTTTTATCCACTGATAGTGTAAGTAATAAATATTTTTTACATAGTGCATTAGCATTTTCCTCTTTCCTAAAATGTATGCAGTATACTGGTTTGTTTACGTCTTTGCTGTAAATTTTTACTGTTAAATTTGAAAATAAACCTAGTGATATATTTATCTTCAGTGAAAAAGCAACGGTGGATATTCTGTGTATGGCTTTTACCTGCAATGGAATTTACACTTCGAATTGTTCACTAGCGATAATTACGTGAATTCGACTGGAATTTTCACATTTGTCTTGCTGATATTCATGGAAAGAAGAACGCTATACTCCTTTATTAACTAATATTGAAAAAAAATTTGTTCATTTTTCTACCTTATAACTTTCGCTTGAAAGTGGGAAAATTATGGAGGTCATTCCTTCTTTTTCTTACTTATCGACTTCAAGCAAATAGCTGCAAATTTCTTGAGTGCATTCAATGCAGAAGATTCTAACGTATCAAGACAAGGCTTGAGTTATACGATGTCTGGATTGTTTATTCTAATGTATTTTTCGAGCAGTTCTTTTGTTGAATGCTTTATGCAGACTCACTACGCATATTCACTCGTCTAAGAGCAGCTTCTATGTAGTACACTCGTTAAAAAATGTTTTAAAAATATTTTCCTTAGCGCAGTCGTTAATTTTTCAAGACAATTTAACGGAGACTTGGCAACTCCAAAGACGTCTTCGATTGAAATTTCTAAAATCATTAAAAACTGTTTGCTACACTCGGTACAAATTTCTACATTTGAAATTGACAAATGTACAGTATGGACAAATATGTACATTTGCACTCGATCGCGCGTATTGATTCTTCAAAGCATTAAAATTTTTTGTCCCTCACACTCATTTTTAAATAAAATAGTTTCCAAAGTTTCGTTACGTTCGATGTTTTGATAACTACTCTTGCACTTTGTATTCTGAACAATTTAGTTAAATTTCTCTTTATTGTCTTAAACTGTTGCAAGCACGCCCTGCCTCACATGGTTTTCACTCTTCTTCTCAAGGTCTTCTGTGCCAGTTTGAAGGTGGCTGTCTCTAACCTTGGCGGGGGTCAGCGGATTGATCACTTCACTTGCTTGCGACCCAAGGGATCGAAGCCAAACATGGTGACCGATGTTTGGTCTCCATGTAAACGAAGTTGGCGTGTTTCACTTAATCTATTCTCACACAAAGTCATACATGGTTGTTCCAAGGTCCCCTTAGGACACGTATGTCTACTAACAGCGGAAAATGTAAAACGGACCAAAGTGGAAACACTTCAGGCCTCTAAATTCTGGTAAAATTATGAGGATCTGTAATTAGATAATTAGCAAGAAATAGTGTTTATCATGTAGGACCAAAATTCTCGAATCAATATTTTTTAAAACTTGAGAATAGTTTCGTTCCAATAGTTCCAACTTTAGAACAACGACAGTCATTGTAAGTTAGAATATTTTATTTGAAAATATGGTTGAGCTAACATCTTTAATGGTGGAGATGTGAAGTCGTTCCATGTTCCTTGTCCTGTAATTGATACCATGAATTACAATGTTTATCTTCACGTTCATCGATTTGGATCTCTTAATTCTAGCATTGCTCCCACTTCTCTACGACTAAAGAAGTACATTTCTCGCGTTACTCGTGCACTCTTATTTGCTCGTGATCTTGAAGATTCTCCATAGCGTCAGAGTAGGCTTTCGATAACACAGAAGGCTACGTTGTGAATTATCTACCATTACGCACACAACTCTTGCATGCAAGGTATTGTTTATTATTGTCATAACAGAGATGCGAATAGCTGTTGGAGTTGTAGTTTGTGGGTTTGAAAGTTTAATTAAAGTTATATTCCAGATGCTGTTGTTAGAATTGCACACCAGGTATTTTCAGCACAATAAATGATCACTCGGGTGTCGTGTGGACGAAGTGTTTCAATTAATCACGTAGTAGCAACCTCGTTGGAAATACGAATATTAACTAATAGCAGATCTATTAATAGCGCCTATGGGAGAGTACTCGTGTTAAACTGTTTATGTCGTAATATTTTATATAGAGTTACCTTTTATCTCTCCTCGCTTTAATTGGACATCAAATGTAGAGGAAAGTCCACTCACTAAATTGACTCTGCCTGGGTTAACACTTTAAGCCATCAGGATTTACGTCCTAAGCTACCATGTTTGTCGTCCTAACAATGTTCTGCTTTCCTGTATTTTTGTTTGCTTTATTCTTGGTCAATAACAGATGGTTGTGCAGGTGGCATTGCCCTACGAAAAGTCATTTGGCGCCGGAAAGGTATATTTGAAACCTATTGGTTTTTACGGTAACTGACAGTCGTTGGCAACTGACGTTCGTATTTATAAATGTAGAGATTTTTTACACTTGTTATAAGTTTTTAAGGAACTTTCTGATCTCGTGAGAGTTAGCTCCCGTAGACACAACGCTTGGCCAACGGTCAGTTTAGCATACGTAACTTAGATGTAGAATTGGCTGTTCAGTAGCCCATATGATGCAGTTGTACGTATGTCAGTAACGGGAATACTCCGTCCTGCCCTAACAGCTGCAGTTTTAGAGTGAGAATTAAAAAGTATGTGGCGATAGAAATCTTCCAGTTCCTAAAATGAAACTACTTTAGATCGTTTTTGGAATAATGAATTTTTGACTAAGCTGCAATGTTTTGTGTCGTTTAGTTTCTACAGTTCAGAATATTATTAGTGGAAGAAAACCAAAAAGTGTTTTGTGAAAAATGTAATGTAAGCTACATCATTGTTGACAGGTACAAGCATAAAATTTTGGATTTCAAATTTTAGGAAAACTGAGTCATAAGCTCTTAAGCCTCAGACAAAAAGTGAAAATTTTCTCGACCTCATAAGCTTCAAACAAAGAGTTGCAAATTTCTCAAGTTCTTAAGCGTCAGACAAACGCGATAAATTTCTTAAGCTTTCAAGTTTCAGACAGAGTGCTGCAAATATCTCAGTAACTCAAGCCTGTATATTCTTACGTACTAAGTTAACACTCCATATCCAAATGCCACTTCTAATATTTTATATTCTGTATTCGTCTTCACCATTTACCATACTTTTTATTGATTGATAATTTAAAGCTAATTATTTGGTGTACGTTGTACTTCATTTTATTATAAAAAGGTAATTCGAAATATAAATCATATTTCTTATTGAGGAGTGCGATGATTATTTCGAACTAGTCTCCTTCATGAGGTGCTATGAAAGTCCATGTTGACCCAAGAGCGCTGTTGCCTAATCACGCTGGCTCTAGCCTCTCTCTAGTTATGCCAGTTTTACAGGCGCTACAGAAGAACGTTTTGTTCATTCTGAATTGATTTCGTTCGTTTGTAAGCATCTTATCTTTCTCTTCAAAACACAGCTCGAGTAAAGGGATTTTCAATTGCCCTCATCTCTGCGGCATGGATGAAGTCTGTTACCATCACGTCGATTTGTTTAATGTTCAAGTCTGTCATGTTGTTTATTCGTTTCTAGAGACTTTATTTTACCTCAGCTTCTAATCAGTGAAATTACACACTGATTAATTTCGTAATAAGCTCTTAAAGTTTACAAATTTATGAAATACATCTTACAATAACCGCATCCCATACCACCGTACATCGTGACTCACACATTTATGATGTTTGACCTCAAGTTAAACATCACAATAAGGTCAAAATATTCGTTGTGTTTTATACTCGCGCATATTAAGTGTTGTTTGGATCAGAGGTAACTGATTCTTTCTACCATCGGAAAGTTGTAAGCGATGAGTCAATCACTCCGAATGTGTGTCACCGATTCTCCTACGACTACATAAGGGACCCGTATTGGTTCTATTTGTTTATGCAGGCTCACTCTCCCGGCCCAACCGCGGGGCCAAATGGATCAGTTGAGAAGCATGAATCGAGTTGAAACTTGCGTTTTGATTGCGTTTGATCAAAGTGGTTGAATATTTATGTAAAACTGTGATTTGGATTTTAAGTTCTCCTCAGTGTATTTTGATTATTCATATTGTTGGTCAGGAAAGAATTCTGAACGAAGGTTTCGACCAAATACTGCGTGAAGCGCTGTGCTCACTTCGAACTTAATGACAGACCAAAGCAGAAATCCATAAGAATGTGAGGATCTGAGGGTGATCAATTTTTTTTAAGAACCATTTTAAATGGTTCTGACATCATCTTTGAATTTCTTTACTTTTCAATTGTCCTTTATAAAAGTTGATGACTTCCTCTTGAAGTATTTTTTATACTTTTAGAACAGTATGAGCCACTTACTGTTTCTGTTGGATATGAAAAAGGATGTTTTGCGAAACGCTGGTAATGCAGTCAAACAAAGCATTCACTCTCAAAATTATCTTGATGAAACTATGTATATGTCTCTTACGCCTTCCACGTGGATCTTATTCTGTACATATGGTCATCATGTAATTTCCTACAACTTTCATCGGTGTAGTTATTTTTCCAGGTAGTTTAATGGCAGGTGCTCTTATTTTTGAGATGACCTAGGACCGACAGCTTTCGCTGCATTTCTGGCAGGAGCTGGTCGTTTGAGAGCATTAGCTTATAATCATAAACCTGCGTAAAGAACAGACGAATGGTCTCTACCGAAGAGTTTTTACGACTAGATGGCAAGTCCTGGTCTCGTCCCTCGACCTCTTCTTTAAGAAAAGATTGCTCCATCGCCATTACTCTTCTTGTTATTGAATATTTTTATGGCACCAGTGTTTATTTACTGCTGAATGGCAAAGTAGCTTTACTCGTCTTGCAACTTAACCGAGGGCTACATTTTAGTTCGTACGTATGTGTCACACCTGCACGGCTGCTTGGTCCCAAGAGCAATATTATCTAATATTTTATGAAATTGGACCCTCAACTGGTTATGTTACAGAGTTGCATGGCCGGCTATGTTCACCTTGTAGCTAAAGCTTCAGTTGCGTCGCTGTTGTCTGTTCTTATTTATGCACTACCGTACACAGAAAAGAAAAGAACCAAGAAAACTCATTGAAGTCAAACAACGATGACGTATAAAAGTTTTGCCTTTTACAACATAATAATTTCGGAATTTTATGTGACATGGATTCATATGTAGTTTAAAAATTTTTTCAAAATGTAAAAAATCATGGATTTAAAACGCTGATGAAGATCATGATTATGTTTTGTTTCTATCGGTAGAGCTTTTCTGTGCCTTTTGGTTTACTTCCTTGACTTCTGCTATTTTTTGTAACATTTTTTATTTAAGATGCTAGTTTTCTACTAAGTTTTGTACAAGCTAATTTTTTGTAGCTTTAGCTCTACATGTCCTATGCACTAAATCGTTTCGTTTCTTCACTTTTAAGTCCACTACAGAATATGCGCAACCAGACCCCGTATATTTGCCTTTTTAAATTTATGTTAGGATGTTCCGAATTAAAATACTTCGTTCTTTTAAATAACATTTTGCTAGTTTATCCTTCCATCTTTGATACGCTTTCACATGCCTTTTGAATAGAAGAATACATAATATTTTTTGATGTACAGCGCAGGAACGTGGGAACAAATAAATTAATCTAAGCAGAATATGAGAGAATGCTTACTACAGAATTTCGATATTTTGGTGCACTTACAAGCCAAAGTTTCCTTCACTGTATTATTTGTATCCTTTTTCCACGGTGCGGAAGACTCAAACGCGTGGGGAGTAATAAATATATCGTTGATGAGCGTCGAAGTCGGTAATTTTCTTTTTATGACCTTGATACAGATGCATGAGTTGGGTATTGATTTTTCTGCTCGCACAGATGAACTTCCTTGAATCATCCAATAAAGTTTGTACCTCGCCGTCGCTATGCTGTAGATCAAATTTCACCAGAACCCTCCTCCTCTGACACCAATATTATTTAATTAAACTGTACAGTTGTATTATAAATATTCATCATTAGCGTATATGTACGAGCGAGAAACTGTTTATTCAGTTTTTCTTCAAGAGTCCTTCCGTTGGGACTGGTTGTTCAAATTTTAATGTATTTTTGAAAATTTTATCAAATGCTGTTAACTTTTACGGAGTTATATGAAATAAAATCGAGTTAGTTGATCCCTTCGATTTTCTGTAAATACTGTCCAACCTTACTGAATTGGTTGCACTGAAATTGAAATTGGCTCTTTTTTCTGGCCCAGAAAGTTCTATTTTAGGAGTTAATTTTCCGCAGGAAAAAAATTTCTTTTGATCATTCTGTAGAATAAATGTAAACAATAGAATTTCACTGTATAGAATATACATACATACTGTATGTATATTCTATTGGCCTTTGTAGTCAATTATGCCTATTTACTCGATTTCATCTCACTCAATTTCCTTTTGAGTAAATATTCCTTGTGAAAATATTTCATAATAGATTAAATTATTCATTAGCTCCATCATGCCAACTACAATCGTGGCTGGGATCAGGAGAGCGTAGGCCTCACCATGGCCGCGCGCCAACGCTTCACGAGATTGTGGGTCTTGCTGGGGGTTTCATGGACATTTTATGAGCTCGTCCGTATGACAACAACGGGGAGTTAACAGTCAACGTAATTTCAATTCCTTGTTTATATCAAGCGTAAAACTGTAATTTTAAAATTTATTTGTGATGATTGAGTCGGCCGACTGGTTCATCATTTGGTTACGAATTATAGTTACGGTATCCCTGTCGTGTAGCTGCATAACCCTGAAGCTACAGTGTATAGATAGTTAATTGCACGTTTGCAGAATGCAGAACAATAGGTTTGTGAACTCGAGATTTGAAATGAAGTTGATGGGAAACAATGTGCTGCATGCATGCACTCGTTTAAAAAATACTGTACCGAACTCGAAGTTAATACTTAACGATAGTTGCAAACTTCCACTGCGAATTATTTGAGAAATTATATGATCTTGATTGATCTGAATTCATGTTTTTCCGTGGGCTTGTAATGGCAAAATAAACATGTACTTGCGTCAGTTGAAATTTCACCTTCAAGTTACCGTTTCAATGATGAAAAAATCGAGGTCGGTGAGTTATACGTCTTCAAATCGTCAAAATGTTTCCATGTTTAATTTTCAGATGTCTTCTTGTATATAATTATCCTCGTTCGTGATGTTTGAAGTTTAATATGCGAATTTAGTTTCTCTGCGACTCCTATGAAGAGCTCATCAATATATTTTCAATGAAAAGACTAGCGATGAGTGTCCTACCCTGATGCTTTTATGTTTATTTTTATCTTCAAATATTTAGCTTTGGAGGAACACGAGGTTTTCAGTAACATTTTTGTGGAGGTTACTGAGAGTTCGGAGTATATCAAAATTTCAGTGATGTTCAATGAATTTTTTTTGTTGTTAATATGAAATTTTCCCCATTACGAATCTTAATAAGGTTTATAATGAGAGACATGTATCTATTAGCGTAAGTAATGATGACTTAAAATGATTAGAAATTTAATTTTAATTCTATTGAAACTTGCGTCTTCCTGGAAAGAGGATTTAATGACACGTGGATCTGTTCAAGTGGTAGAATTACCCATATATTAGTATTAGACGCATTGATCTTGATCTTACACATACGTATAACCACGGATAGAAAATTAAGTTTTAAATTCGTTAATAAGTTATCAGTCTAGATTTTTTCGCTATTGAAAAATAAAGGATAAAAACAACAGTTAGTAAGTAACGTAATTTGCTGTTTAGAAAGACGTCCTGAAGAGCTCTCTGTTACTTACTAATATTAGGTTGTTACAAAAATAATGGTCGATTTCAGAAGCCTTCCAGACCTTCGAGCGGCCATTAGTTTTGTAACAACCTAATACATATAGCAAGAACACGTGGACTTAAATTTCTATTTAATACTAAGTTCCAAATTTTGGGAATGTTATTCTGCAAGCTATGTAATATTTTCAGTATTAAATTACTAACAAATACAAATAATTACTATTCACAGGCACCTGCAGTGGTTGAATTAATTTTTAAATTGAAAATAACGAAACTATTACTCAGTAAATGTAGTCGTGGGAACGAATTGGAAACCGACTGTCTGCTTAGGTTAGTAAACAGGACCTAAAGCAATGAAAAAGGCAGGGATTGGCTATTCTCCATAGGCACGCGTAACAGACATCTATAATACTACTCAAACAAAGACATATAGCTGTGAGAGATCGATATTTTTTATATGTATAGGGTGCATTAAATGATTTGTCACATTTGTAGGCCTAATAAAAGTACAAAATAGAGTGAAAAAAGAAAATGGTGTAATAAAAAATTGGGGAAAAAAGCAAAATGCCATCATGTATGTATACATTTCGTGCAAAATTTTGTTCTTTAATGTACCTCACGTCTACTAAACCTAGAAATATATCATGTCACTTTCCTGTACCTCATACTACCTGGAAATTTTTTGCCAATTATTACAGCATTAAGATGTTGACGCATGCATTGAACGACGAAGTTGGAGATAAGAGGATTGCTCGCAGCAGTGTTTGCACGCAGCAGTGTTTGCACACAGCAGTGCTTGCACGCAGCAGTGCTTGCATGCAGCTATGCTTGCAGCTCCCAGTCTTTGAGTTCGTGCCAGTACGTAATGAAAAGGCCGCCACTCTCATCTCTCCGTCTATAGCCAACACAGACATGCTGCGCTCCTGTGGCCGTTTCTGTCTAGAAATTGTCGATAAACTCGGAGATTTGACCTCTTATACAGCAAGGGCATCGTTTTAAAAGAGTTCTTACTGAAGCAGAGACATCTCAGCGTCCTTGCTGCTCAATTCTTTTTAGTACTTGAGAACATTTGACTTTATTTCTCTTAGGGAAGAACCTTAAGAGTCGTTAAGCAGCAGCAAAGCAGTATCACTCCCACGCTCATGAACTTGATCTCTTCATAGCGAATTAAGAAGAAATGCACAAAATCGAGCTCTCGGACGACGATTTCTTTTTGGAAACTAAATATTCCTCGTGTGTTCTTTACTTTTTTGTTGCATCCGAAGCGCAAAGCAGTGTTTAGTTATAAATGGCAGGATATTACATTTTTTATCATAAGCGCTGTAAGTTTTATGTTTTTTATCTCTATATGTATGATAAAACTGGTTAAAAAAGGCTCTAATAAACTCTAAGAAAATTAATCTGTTTCCCTTTTCTAGTAATGGATTTAGGGTTTTTACTCCGGCAAAAAACTCCGAGAGAAAGTGCTTGGTCGACCATGAAGTTTATTCGCGTCTGATAAAATTTAAACTTCGCTCAAGCACTGAATGTATTTTTGATCAGCCCTATAAATCAGTCGTTGCTTGAACGGGTAATCATAATCTCCATGTGAAATTATTACTAATTGTTATGACTGTGAGGAAAATTGCATGACTTTAAATTCTTTTCATTTGCCGTAACGGTTACGATTTTCCCGTGCTTTCATAAAAATGTGTAAAATACACCACCAAATCGTTTGAAGTTTTTGTTTTCTAATACCATGTGGTTATTACTAACTAATAACAGGTATTTTATTCTGTTGTTGTTTGTACCCAGCCTGTGGTGAGCCAAGTCACGTCCAGGAGACATGCGTCCTTCCTGTGGTTACCTGCGCTTAATTTCCAGACCGGAGATTGTTACTATCATTGTTAATAATGATATTATTACTGTTATGATTATATTCCTGGCTTAGCACCACAATAAAAGTAATCTCAGTAGTGAATGATGTTAAGAGACAGGCCTGGTGTGGTGTGATGTTAAGAGACAGGCCTGGTGTGGTGTGATGTTAAGAGACAGGCCTGGTGTGGTGTGATGTTAAGAGACAGGCCTGGTGTGGTTGCAGAGTCACTATCATTGAGGAGTGGGAGTAAATATCAGAATTCTGAGTCTGGTGTTCGCATGTACGCTGCAGAGCAACAGACGGCTGTGCAAGGCGTCAGTCTTCTATTGACTGTCACTCGGTTACATAATGTAGTAATGAACTGCTCATTTTTATTTGTCATGTTTCATAAACACGTGAACGTATGCCTACGGAACTTGTTCGTCTTCAATTATACGCTTTACTCTTAATTATTTAAGTTAGCCTGAAAAGTGTGCACAGATCTCTCGAATTTTCTTCTTTTCGTTGTTTGAGAGGTCTCATTTTTGACTGGTCGCATTGGAGGCTCATAGAATAAATTATCGTTTGTAGAATTTGTATATGGTTTCAGAGATGATTGCTTTCGAAGCATGCAAAAATTTGATAGCTTTCAACGTATGAGATTGACTTATAAGAGGTTTTTGTGCCTTCAAGTAGATTTGGAAATTTTAAATACCATGGATAAATGCATTTACAGTGAAATTTCAGTTGAAAATCTTAAAATGCACGTTGACCATATTTTAAAATTTAGTTCATTAAATTATTTTATATTGTGTTAATGTAGGTCTAACTCCGGATGTTAATGTCAGTGAGTATGAATGAGTCTACTGCTCTGAAATGACAGGAATGAATTCTACTCTGTGCAATTCGAAGTTACAGTTCATACCAAATGAATCCGTTTTTAATTATTTTTTAAATATTCTGGTAGTTATTGTATACGATATACTTAAATTATGCGCTTGCCAAAGTCTTCATCATTAAATACTATCCCAAATGAGGCCTTGCGTGTCACGTGGGCGAAGACGCCAAAAATAAGTTAGGAGTATTTGCCATAGCACGTTTGCACAATGAAAATTCCCATAACATAAATAATTATGTACATATCAATGTGTTCTTGGTCACATTTTGTAGCTTAACTATTAAATCAAACTTGGCTGTCAGATTTTGGTACCTCAGAAAACGGAATTTTTAGTTGGTGGCGTCTTCGCCCTTGGGGCACGGACCGTCTCAAATGAGAGGGATGAAAAGTGTATACTAAACACGAACAGCCACACATTGTTCTGCGCGCAGCTGCACATCGTGGTTCTTTTCGGTTAGACCTCTGCCTCTGTAATGATGCTTATTCACGCTGTCGTGAATAATAAAATGAATGATCCTGCAAATACAGAGACATTATCAGTTTTCACTGTCAAAAATTGATTATTTATTTTTTGATTTCTTTGTTACGAGATTCAAGAAGTTACACAAAAAGCTAAATAACACGTTAATGTATCCGTGAATTGTGTGAGGCTTCGTGGAGAGCCTGCGTTGTCACCAGGAACTTTGTGATACTAAGAAAGTTTTTCTTAGAAATTGAAAGTATCGGTAGTGTATCTAAACCGCTTTTACTTCCACTTTTCAAATCCGTTATAAAAACTTTTGCACAACGAAATCTTGTCCAGTCGGCCTTTGATGGCGTCTTCGTCTTCCATCATTGTATCATGGACGAGGTAGTCGTGAATGCGTGACGTCTTCCATCGATTGAATGAATCTCTGATGGTGCATCCATGCTGGTCGATGTCGCTCCTGTGACCATCTCAAACGAAAACGAATGTACTCAAATTCGTTCTTCCTACCAACAAATACTTACTTGACTTATTCATTTAATCACGGTGCCTATTCAAGATTACATATATCTGCGGTGACTGGCAAGAACTGTGTTTCTCCGCTTTATTTTTATATTCTTCGTATGAAGTTACGTTTCAGCGAACATACTGCTCTTAAACTTGTTTCACCGGCTTAAAAGTGCCATAGTTCACTAGTCTGTAAAGTTCTACTCCTAACTGTCGGCTCACGAGACCCATTTTTCATGTTTATTTGTGTCGGCATTGTTGTATGTCATCGCAAAAGTTTTATGACTGCGTCTTGTTTTAGGTTCAACTGCTTATAAATGCGTAGTGGTAAAACTCCAAAAACGTCTATCGTTACAGACTGACATTTCCTCTACTTGGTAAGGTAAAACCAATCATGTTCGTAGTCAAGTTTCTGAAAAAAAACAGGTATTATTGTCAGATTGCACCTTCTATGTTAGTAATCAGTATATTGATTTCCTCTAAGCAAATTTGAGGTGTAGTCGAAACAGCTTTAGCGTGGACAAGGTGCATCCAGTGACACGAGACGGTGTTGCATGTTAAGTGGAGCGACATCGATCTGCTTCAGTTTGAGTTCACTGATACGCACAGTTCTGCAGAGTGGGGTCATGTTTTAGTACCCTGCAGCTCCTGAAATAAGTCTACCTAAATTTAAAAATAAGCTGAGAGGTGCTGGCTCATTCAGAAATTGAAAGTATCGTTTTACATCGTGTTTTTTCTGTTGAAAAACATTGCTAGTTGTAAGACAATGTAGGGGGGACTCTGGGAGAATGTCTTGACTCTGTTTTCTGTAGAAAATTTGAAGCTAACGAAGCAATTGATTACTATTAAAGAAACGAAACATTTATCTCTTTCTAGTCAGAACATGCAAAGGTTGAGCTAAACGCTACTATATAGTCAAGAGTGATAAGCTGGGTTTCATTTTTATATTTATGACTTGTAGGCAGTTATTGGGACAGAACTTTAATCATGTTTTGTTGATTTCAATATTCGTTCTGACACAGAGACCTTTTATATCTTGCACAATGGGTTACACGAGTATGTGTGTACATAATAATCATAGTGTTACCTACTGCACTTCCTTGGGATTTTTTACAATAAACTTGTTTCAGAATACTTACCTCGACGTACAATGTAAGTATCAGGATTGCATCATTATTTGTATACCTAGATTTTACGATGTGCCTTACCTCTTCAGATATTTTTCGTTTTGCTTTTGTCTATTATCATTCATACGGGGAGGAAAAGGATATTTTAGGTGATAGTGACACTTTAGGTAATCGTGATATTTTAGGTGACAGGAATACTTTAGGTGACAGGGATACTTTAGGTAACAGGGATACTTTAGGTGACAGGGATACTTTAGGTAACCGTGATACTTTAGGTGACAGGGATACTTTAGGTTATCGTAATATTTTAGGTGACAGGAATACTTTAGGTGACAGGGATACTTTAGGTAACCGTGATACTTTAGGTGACAGGGATACTTTAGGTAACCGTGATACTTTAGGTGACAGGGATACTTTGAGTGACAGGAATATTAACCGCACCTCAACGCTTGCTTCATAGGTTACTCAAAGTAATACAGCTTGAACTAATCCATAACCTTCATAGACTAAAATACTGATATGTGTTTGCTAACTAAGAATTCAACTAATTTTAGTCTTCTATAAATTTTTATGGTGATGGAGTGAAATTTTAAACCAAGTCATCGCAAGGTTATAACTAACGGTTTTATTTCTTTCAGTAGTAACGACGCTGCCATTTTCATTTTTATCATTGTAGTCTGTTTTGCCATGCATAGCTCCAGTCTAGTTTTCTTTCTATCATAGATTGAATCAAAAGAAAAACAATGAGGGTAAAGAAAAGGTTTAAATGAAGGCCCCAACTATGCGCTGTGATGCATGCAGGCATGAAGGCAATGCATGACGTGTCCTTGCACAACAGATCCTTTTCTTCAAGTTTGTTGCTTGTGTGCTCCAAGCTTAAAATTAACTTCTGGCTTCATCC
The DNA here is from genome assembly GCA_006783055.1 of Trinorchestia longiramus. Taxonomy (NCBI): domain Eukaryota; kingdom Metazoa; phylum Arthropoda; class Malacostraca; order Amphipoda; family Talitridae; genus Trinorchestia; species Trinorchestia longiramus. Next base: position 35,684 of record VCRD01000237.1, read on the forward strand.
TGAAGCTCTGGAACATAAGATTTGCGGATATTTTAAATTCTGGTAGCTGGAATTAGCACTGAATTGAATTTATGAAGAAAATAAGACAGTTATTTGGTTTTGCTTCAACACGGACAGTATTTTTGAAATGTGGATAATATGTTCAAATAATTGAATTTTTCATATTTCGACTTCTGAAAAATGTCAAAAATCAGGAACTAGCTCAAGGAAATACTCTTCCACAGTTGCTATTTTCCTTTGATTAATATGATAGTATCTCATTGATTGTGCAAACTCAAGGATATATGCTATATGATATAAGGTCTCCACAATGAATTGAATTCTTTTCAATAACATTCAGCAACGACGATGGCTGCGTCGCTAGCGGAGAAGCAGCTTCACTGGCCGGATCAGAGAAAAAATCGTTTCATTACGACTTTTTTAAACTCCTACGTTGTTTCGAGGTTTGCGTTCAAAAATTAGTTTTCCCACAGCTGTCAAACTGTCTTTTCAGGCCCCTTAAAATTTAAAGCCCTTTCCACATCATTGACTTGAAAAATGTTGTTCAAAACAGAACCCTTGAATGCCGTGGAAAGATGTGCAACGTCAGCGTTTTTGGAGACTGCATCGAGCTCCATGTATTCTCTTCTCATGCCCAGTGACTGAAGGTCATGCAAGTGAGAAGAAAAGCTGGGTGATGAAGAGCTCCCTCTAGAAAGCAAGACGACTTTCCAAAAGTAAACGAACTAGTGCTAAAAAATACTAGTGTAGAAAATAATGTGTTTTGCCCCATGGACTCTCAGTCCACAGATGAGCACGGCCCGCAACCAGCGTGTGCTGTGCGTTTGTTTCTTTGAGCACAAAGGAATACTTTTGTCTTGTATAAAAGCAAAATAATTGAAATATTATTCAGCAATATCATGAGTAGCATTTGGTTTCATCGCTGAATTATAAATAAATGAGAGAAAATATAAAATTTTTAATGAAAAAATGCAATTGCAATATAATTTATGAGTTCCCATGAAATTATTTTGAAATTATTGCATATGAATAACTCTCGGGCTTACATGTTTTTGATTGCAATTCATTCCAACGGATTAGTCCAGGGTCATGCATGAATATCGCATCTGCTCAAACCACCAATACGTATGTCAAAATAGCTCATGCATTTGCCTATAGGAATACACCGCAATTTGTTGTTGTATTGAAAGGCAACGAAGTCAACCGTGTACCACGGGTAGCATTTGGCTGCTTGTGTCCGCGTATAATTTGAGGTGCTCTTGAAACGCAATTGGTTCATTCGTTCACGGCTTGTTCTGTTCAGGGCCATGGACCTAGCACGGCAATTTTAAGCGCCTGTTTGATTGCACTGTTATCTCCATTGATTTCCAAAACCCCGTCGTGAGACCTGAGGACTGTGTGTCCAGTTGCAGCACTCATGCGCTGTTGGTTCTGATCATTCAAAAAGTCTTTTGCTGGAATACTTTCACTAACGTGTTTACAAAAATGTGGAGTGTTTAAATAAATGAAATAAATTTATTTCATTAACTTATTACATTACGTAGTTTGGGTCTCTGTAGCGAAGTTAATGCACCAAGTAAAAAATAAATTAAATGTAGATTTCATCGAACATTATTTTAAAACTGGAATCATGTTTTGACTTGCAATTTTTTTGAAGCACGTGTTCAGATCATTAAAAAAATATTTGTTGCACGAGTGCTACTAAACCGACTCGCTTTCATCGAAAAGCGTACCAGCTAAAGTGTGCGTGTTTGAAATAGTTTGACCTAACGAGTTGGTTTCGAAAATAGTGGAATGACGTTGCTGGCTTCAACTAAGTATTCATGAAATATATTTTACAGGACTTCGTTAGAATTCTATGAACAAATAAAAAATCACAGAAACATACAAGTACGGATCAAGTGCAATTTGCTGTCCAGACTAAAAGAAACACTCAATTCTAATGAGCGTTTGTATAAAATATTCAAAAGAAATATCTTTGAAATTCCCACGGAAAAATGTTGGCGTGCATTTTGTGGACCAATTTGTGCGTGGTGTGTATTTCGCTTTAGAGAATATCCTCGTTTTTCAAAACTTATTACTTATTAGGATACACACTTGACTCATTACTTTTATTTTTAATAAGTATCGAATTTGCAGCTTTCTTTTGATATGCTAACTATAACTTTTGAAAATATTCTCGTTTATTATTGTCTATATATTATCGAAATAAAAAAATGCTAAATGCGATGTATGGTTGAAGTAAACGCTGTTGCACCATCGGTTTCACTGCACATACAAGAGATTAATTGTGGCCGCGCGATGCGATATTTCTACAGGAAATCTAGCCATATCAGTACGCCTGTCTTCAGCTTGTGTTGCTGCTGAGTATTTTCTGCTGCAAATTACCACATCCTTCTGTTTTCTAAGAGATGGACTGCAAGTCTTGTTTTTTGTAAGCACCACGGAATTTTCCTTTGCTCACAGAGGTGTCGTGCTTCGATCCGTTATGTAATTGATATTATTTTCTCTGATTCACCGTGTGGGATGGGGAAGTAGATGTTTTCGGCTACCCTCTTATTATTTATTTGCCTTTCTAGCACGAAACAAAACTATTTCTTGAACTACATGACGAATATGTAAGAAACAATCGAACTATTGAAACGCTTTGAAACATTTTTGCTCACAATTGTGGGCCCCTACTTCATAGCACAGAAGAAATGTTGAAAAAATGGCGGTGGGTGAAAACATATTTTTCAGTCCAAAATATATTTTAGAACGTGTTTGCAGTGTTATATTCTAGATTCTATGTGGATTATGAATCCCTGATTCATCGCTAGTATGTTAATTCATTGGTACAATTGCTTTGTACTGTCTGAGTTAAAAAGTCGAAGCTATACTTCAGAAAAACTACGGAGTCATAATCAACCATCTAAGGATGCGCTCGCTAAATATTTGAATCGAATTAGAAAAATTTATAAGCTTTTACAACAAATTTAAGCTTGAAAAATATGAGGAAGCAAAGTTGGAATCTTGAGTAGCAGTTTTACCAACGTTTTCACGTTTGTTTAAGGTTGTTTTTGGCAAAGTCAGTCACCAAACATCTGAGAATGAGGGAAGTGACGTGTGTTGCTCACTCACACTCACTGCTTTTCTGATCCCTGGAAAATTGTTAATCGTTCTTTCTAGAAATGTTTTAAATTAGTGTTTTTTTTTACTAGAAATACGAAACATGAGCTCACTTCCTGTCTGCAATGCTTGCCTGGATTATAATTATCCCTGCTGATAATAGTATACAGTTTGCGAGGTAAATAGTTAAGAGTTTTTTGACTACCCGTGTAGCAGAAATGTGCAGTTTTAACTTTCCATTTGTTAATTTGTGAGCTTTTTAATCGACTGAAATATACAGCTCTGGAACTTCCCTGTTGGCAGCACTTTCCAGTTTTCAGGCTTTCCAGTTGCTAAAAGTTTCCAGATGCCAAGTTTTTCGTTAACAACATAACAATTTCTACCTTTGCATTGCTCTCCGTTATGTGTATAAACTCGTATATCATCAAATGGAAACATCCAGCTTTACTCCAAAATAACTTCAAATTTTCTCAGAGTTAAGCCATTATTTTTTTTTCACGGTCAAACTTGCCAGTTGACCACAGTACCCATTTTACAAGCTTGCCAGGTGACAACAGTACCAATTTCTTAAGCATTTAATTGACAACAGTGTCCAGGTGGCAACTTTGGCAGTTAGAAGAGCCAGTTGAGCATAAAACTGCAGCAGGGCACCGCCAGACCACCACACTACCTAGCCTGACCCACCAACGCACCAGTCACGGTCTCCCCGCACCCTCCTCCCACCTATGCTCACCTGGGACAGCAACCAATTGGGCCATTTGTATAAATGAATTCTAAAGTAGCTCTGATCAAAATAGCAAGTTCCTCTTCCCTGTCAAATTGGTCAAAAATAATTTTTCATTATGGGTATTCTTCTTTTACCTAATTCATCAAGTTTCAGTAAGTTTTTAAACGCTATTCAAGATGCTGGTGATTTTTGCAAAAATTCGCCACCATGTCATGTTTCTATTAAGTGAACATTATGTTTTTGTATTGAAAGGAGCAAAAATTCATTCATGATCTTGGAATGATATTTTTTAGAAGATAATGCAATAAACATCAAAACTATTCATACATGTTACTTGCTATCCCATATAATAGGTGAAACATATTTTATTCAGCAATTATCTCAATCATGGAAAATATACGCCAGCTTTTGTATGTTTTCTTTTGAAGCTCGATGTCTCAAGTAAACTTTTCCTATGTATTCATCTGGTTAATATGAACACAAATCAAAGGTAATAACCCGTACTTTTCTATGAATGTATGCGAACACTGGTGTTTTAATCCCGAGTTGTTTTACAACCTGCGACTGCTTGTTAGTGAGAATGAGACAATCATTTGATTTTTACGTATCTTAAATATTTGAAGAACTTAGTCTTTTAGATAATCGTTTGCCTTCGTTAGAATAGAATAGAATGAGGCTATAGGAACGAACCTTCTGGCCCATTCTTGGGTCGGATAATTACTTCGATAATTATTCGGTTGTTTACCCAAGTCCCATGCCGTATTTCTAGCCGCGTCAACCATGTCGGCAGCGGGAATCGAACCCGGGTCTTCCCGCTCGAAAGCAGACTCGCTCATCAGTCGACCAAGCTGGTGATACATCATTATGGTATAATTTTCATGTTCAGCTATAATACACATCGATAGTTGAAGTACAGTAACAAGTATCGTTTTGGTCGGTAATTTAATAGGGATGCAATAGAATAGACTCGAATAGAATATGGCAACAAGAGCGAGCTGATTAGTGGTCCAGTCTTGGTTTGCTACCCAAGTCCAAAGCCTTGTAAAGTTAAGACATCCGCGTACAGCCACTTCAGTCACTCACACGCCTCTCAATTACACACAGGCACCAAGACTAGCTTATATTTATTTCAGTTTCTTAATTCTTTCAATGTAATCCCATTATTCCACTATATAATAATACACAGTTTGTTAATTGCTTGCTTGCTTGTGCGCTTGCTTCGTCCGTCTCTCAGTCGCGCTTTTAAGGATTTAGATAAGAGAAAATTCATCCACTGAATAACAAGATGAGATACCATTGTATTTCAGCCTTGAAATACAATGGCAAATATAGTTTCTGGAATTCGAAATACTGCATGCTTAAATAAACTGTTTATCTTATGTTGAGTATTGACTTCTCAATGGAACGGGTATACATTTATTGTAAGTATTATTTTGTGGATACCAAAGGCAATCCTTCAAAGTAGAAACTTCTTTGCAATAAAAGAAATATTTAAATGCCCGTTAGTTTTATTGTGTAAGAACTAAGTAAGTAAGCAAGTAGTTTTATTGTGAGACAGACTGTAAGCAAGTATATATCTAAAAATATAAAGAAATAAAGTTCTCATGTTTAAACTATAGTTTTTGACCCCTGGTGTAGATTTAAACTAAATAGTTCCCGTGGAAATTCTTCGGTTTCGATTTGGCTGATTTGAAATTTTAATATAGACCAATGTATTAAAGATTTATGATGAATTATTGCGTTTTGAATTAATAATTTTCATGCATATATACTGAACTTACATTCTGTATATTATCTATCGATAACACGTTCTACATAGGTAGTACCTGTGGAAATTGCACGGTTTAAAAGTGATAAAATTCAGTATCTACAAATAAAATAAATTTTTCAGTTTTACCCGTAATACTATCAGAACCTGGATATTTTTCATGAATATATACAGAACTTCCATTCTGTATCTTATCTACTGATGGCATGGCTGTGTAGGAGAAGAAGGCTAATAACGAGAAAAAATGTATTTTATAGTAATCCGGTTCCTTCGGTATCCACAATACAATGCTTATAATCCATGTACATATATCCTACCAAATTTCCTCCTATCTAAATCCTTGAGAGCGTGATAGAGAGACGGACCAAGAAAGTAAGCGAGCAACAAACTGTGTATTATTATATAGTGGAATTAGAAGTATGGTTTTAACATATCCCAATAATTTGCTCTACGATGCATAAATAATGCCAAAAACAATGATACATTACAATTAGCGTAGCGTCGGAACGCTTGACTTCTCATCTAAAACTTCGTCAAAATATTTACAATGTTGACTCACATTGCGATAAGATTATCACGAGGCACTCAATTCCTGGACAAATTTGAGCGAGTTTGTTGGACTTCGTAATTCGATAAAATTACTGGTAAGATTTGGCCTCTGACTCTACAGAATGGTTGTCGTGCAGTTGCAGCTGTAGAATTGTAGGTCTGATCTTGCTGTCAGAGCTGAGCTTATTGCAGTTTGAACGGATACTGAAATCGGCCATTACTGTTTTTTCACATGAAGATTCTTCCAACTGTAACCCAGTCGTATCTAAAATATAGGGTGTCCACGAAACATGCAAGCGTGCATCGATATTAACGATACCGACATCAAGGTTCCAATGACAATCGAACAAAATGATAATTTTAAATTTAAAACTTCGATTTCAGAATTGTTGATATGAATGTGTGCATTTTTCGTAGACACCTAGATACATACGTCATAGTACTGCTTAGAGTCGGTTCATCTCTGTGTAGACAAGGATTAATTCGCTTCAAAGCGTAGTAGTGATTTTAGATTTTAACAAATTCGTTTGTAGCCTCGTCACCGGTACGTTCTCCTTAAAAAATCCTGTAGCGTACATGGAAACACATGAACTCTTACTATTAAATAGTAATTACAGTAATACTCAGTAAATTGTTATTAATTCAACACTAACAAATGAAATAATAACGATAATTCTAGTCCCATTTACTCTGATAACTAAAAAGTCTGGGGAAGGTTTTATCATTCAACTGTATGACATACATCTGTATATTGTTTATAACCAGTGTTGGTGTTTTGTTTGTTCATTTGCATTTCATTGTCTTAGTTGAATGCTTTGAAGAGTAAATTTTATCTAGCAAAGTCTGATGACTCGCTTACTGTAGCTCATCTCGTAAAATTAGATGCAAAAATACAAATAGAATATTTCAAAAAGCTACTCTAATACAGCGTAACATGCATTTTTAATAGTATAGTATAATATTTATTCTATTCTCTTGGGCTAAGTTATTCGAAATATTTCATTCTTCTATTACGCATAAATGTGGTACGTTTAGTATTATGCGGATCCAGACTACATGAACGAAACTTGTGCGAGCCGAACTCTGTTAGGTTTTGTGCCTGTTCACAGCATGGTTGTGTTAGGGAATAGGTAGTCTGTATTGTGTTCTAATTTAAAAGATGATCATGATGTTAGTGAACATCATCGTCATTATGCATTGATTCTCGAAGTAACGAACTGTAACTATTATATTCCAAAGGTATTTAATAATAATTTACTGAAAATAGAGAGCGTGGGAAACGTGCTTTTTGTTGTAATACCTGTTTTTAATATGTTTTTGATTTTCGATTTCGATAGTCAATACCCATAATCCATCCATCGCGGTCTCTATCCCCTAACTATTCACTACCACCACAGAGTGACTTTCACTGAATGCTCCCCTCCCTTCTATGCATTCATCTAAATTTTGGTCCACGCTTCTTACGTGCCTTTGATATCCTTATGAGATGCTTCCAATTTATTTACTCTATGTGTCCTAACTATTCAATGTTTTCCTATTTTCTCGCTTCAAACACTATATAAATTGTTCTGAGCACCATATTATGTATTCAATCTAATCAAGATATGTTTTATTTTTACTTTTCGCTATCATTTATACTTAATCTTCCATGCACACTTATCTTTCTCTGAATACCACCCATGTCGTGCAAGTATGCATAATACAAATCCATTGAAGCAACCACACTGATGTCCATTTATAGGTCTTAAGAATCGTCAAAACATGAGGTGATCTCCTGCATAAGTCATAGAATGACCTAGCACCCAACAATTTGTGAACACTGAGCACGTCTTCCTTCTCCATGTACACACAGGCTTCGTGTCGCCAATTGGTTGGTTGTGTTGGCGGATGCGAGTTACTGCAGACGTGCATTGCGTTAATCGTTGATTTTACTGGAAGGACTCCAAACATTTCTTCTTGCCACACTAATCATACAGCTCAAACCATGCAGAGGTCCTCGAACTTCAAATTAGTATGTTGGTGATATTGTAGTATAGAACCGAAGTGTGTTTTAAACTTTGGTGGAATGAACTAATTCTTTTGCGAATCCACATACGGATTCAGAACTGTTCCCGCCATGGAACTCCTTCAATCTGACAACCCAGCTTCGTGACTACGATTTTTGCTCAGTCCTAAGATCAACAACAGGTCGCAGTCTCCAGCAGCACGTATCTTGGCTCTCGAAAATCCAGTGAAATCTTGTGTAAAAAAATTATTTTGACAGTCCTTCAACATAATTGGAACTTGGGATAATTTTGCAGCACAAAGAAGAAAAGGAATGTCATAGTGAAGAGCCATTAATTACTTCAGCAATCGATGTCGACGCTCAGTATGGCATAAATTCGCATTTTTTATGATGCACATGTTTCTATAACCTCATGTATTATAGATTTTAGAAGTAACTTATTTTTCCTGATGATTACTGAAATCGTTTTATTGTTTAAATTACTATGATTTCATTCATTTGTTCAAACAGGCTTCACAAATTTCAAGTCTCGAGGAAATTTGTCCTCCATACACTTCAGGCACTAAATAGGAAAAAACTATTTGTTTCTTGGTGAATGTTATTTTCTAACTTGAGAGAGCAAACGAATAATACCCACGTGTATGGGCACATTCATTCAGTACTCAGTGGTGAAGAACGTTCTAGATGTTTCGTTTTAATTAGATTTCAGGACACTTGATAGCGGTGGTTGCGAAGAAGTTCGACCAAGAGTTGAAGAGTTGTCTGTCGTCGGGTCTCCACTCTGAGCTCCCAACAGAGCCCGCGTTGTGATGTTCTGATATGACCACTACTACTTAAGCACAGACTGGCACCTATGTGACCATCATATTTATGTTCATCTTGCATTCGCGTCTCATTTATTTTCATCATATTTCAAAGCATAACTAAAAGAGGTTAGAATAGTTGGATTCAAGTTAGTAAATCTTGACTTTGAAAAGAAAAGTAAGTGGTTTTTGCGGAATTTTTCTATTATTTGATGAACTTTCGTGAAATGGGGAAACTAAACTTCAATTAGCTCATTATGCTCATGTAGATCATTTAAACCACAATGATGGGAAATATTAAAAGTAAAGTCAATGTGAGAAAACTTTACGTCAATTATCTAAGAGTTTTTGAAGATGCATTGAGAATTACGGCAAACTCTAGTCTATGTTTTTTTAGGGCGCTAACGACAATAGTTTATAAAACTTTAACCACTGTCATATTTTATTCAGTTTAAGAGCTGAAGCAGGAAATTTTTCTCCCCAATTTCTACTTTAGGAATATTTTAAGCAGCAGAGTAGTTCATTCTAAGAAAAAACTATAAATAATTCTGAATACTTCGACAATTATGTTTGTCACTTTTTCTACTGATTTTTCGTATTGCGTGAAAATTATTTTTATGTATTAAATGAGAAAAGTATTCCTTTATCTCTCGCTAACATAAAATTAAGAAAGCTCTTTTTCCTTATGGTCACTCTTGATAACGGCTGGACAGTACGTCAAAATAAAAAAGACTGAAGTGAAGTATTCATCTCTAACTTCATAAGAACTGACGCAAAAACTCCCGCACGCACTCGCCATCCACGCTGGACTGCGTGAAAATTGACGGTTTTGAAAGTTTAATGCTGATATGCGACTGATCTCCGGCTTTGCTCGAAAATAAGCCGCTAAAATAAATCAGGCTTTCTAGGTGACTTACCTACGATCCTGCCTGCTGTAGCTTACTAGCGTATGAGCCCAAAAACCATGGTGAAGAATGGTGGTTTTCACTCTTTTCCGTGCCATGCACCCTTTCCCTCTTACGATAGAACTGAGATATTTTTCTTTACTCAAGAATTATATTTTTTTGAAGGATCATTCAATCAATGTTGAAAATTATGACTCCTTTTCCGACAACTCAGTTCGCTCTGTATCTCTGAAAATTTCCACCTGCCTTGCATTGCTTGGTGGTTGAGGACTCCTGTTACTCTGGTTAATTACCCGTACACATTGCAGCGCTCCATGTATGTACAGCTGTCGACCAACACGAGGCTGGGGTTTCAAATTAAATAATTTCGAACAGCATCTTATTCATTATCTCTGCAATAATGGTCATTCTGGTTCAAGACTTTCAAATTTAATTGATGTCGCTAATGTGTGCACGTTAAGCTATTGTAATCTTGAAATATATCCACAGTTTTGACTAAAATGTCTTATACGTACTGCTACATACAGTATATTTTGTTTATTAATAGTGTAGGAGGACTGATGACAGCAAAGCATGAAACACAATTCTCTGAAAAATAAATTTTCCCGTTTTTTTAGAGTAAAAAACGAAAACACATATTGATTGACATATCATATAGGCTCTACATAATAATTTCGGCTGCAATGTGTGCAAAAAAATATTATAAAAAAATGTTCAGGTGTACGATAATAAGTTGCACCAGTTTATGTGAATGGTATGTCAGTAGAACGTAACATACTCTTCCTCCTGCCCGTGCATACAAGTGTGACTTTTAATCTCTTCCGTTAACTGAGTAAAGTATGCGCGTTCTTCTTAACTTGATTTAATGTCGTAAGGTTAAAGTTACTGTCAATAGAGTCACTAAATTAAGGCAAATATCTAAGCATGTTACATATTCAAGGCAGTGTTGGGTGTCGTTCTGGTAGCAATAAGGTCTTTGACTTAGATTACATTGCTCCGGGTGAAGCAATAACCGTCGGACGTATTTTATGATGTAAGGAAAGAATATCATTGATGGACACCTTTCTTACGTTATCAGATAAAGTTATTTAAGAAAAAAACATGCATTTTTTGTCTGTAGCGATGCTAAGCTCGTCGACTGAAATAAAAATTCTTAACTGGGAGTTTCATACGAAATTATAATATCCACTGCATAAAAAATGTCATATATTGCATCTGCAAATGAATATATTACCAGGTACCAGACGGCATCAAATATCTACCGCGGAATGTACACTGTAAAAATATATGATGCCCTTCGTAAAGGTATACCATATTTTGTCGTGAATCCCAGAATATGCTTAAAATCACGTAAAGCGTTGAGAAGTCGGGTGCTTTCACGTAAAATTTACGGGAAAATTGCTTTGTAAATTTTAACTGAAGAGCGGCGCTGATTTGCACCAATTTTTTTCTGATTGTAACTGCTGGCAAGTTAAAAAAATAATTTTCTGCGAACCTGTAAAGATTATTAATACATGAGCTATAGCATCTGATTGATTCAGCATCCATTCTGTTTTCTCTTTCTTTGTTTTGATTGTATTTGAAGCTAACTCTCGTTTATGTTTGAAGATCCTAAGCAGCATTTTATTGTGTTCAAACTAAAACAATGCTGCCTCTAAATTTTTATTTAATGCATTGAAGTAAAATTACTGCACCGAACATTTCCCCAGAACATTATTAACGCTTCTTATAAATGTCAACTATTTTCGATAACGTAGTAGGTAGTGGCATCAAAGGTTAATCAAACTAACTGATGCCTTTTAAATGTCAGTTATTGCAAAGAACTCTTTCATACTTGAATATTACATACTGTATGCAGCAAACAAGCTCTCAGACATGATGGATCAAGTTGATGACATGAATGCAGCACACATCCCCCACATGCCAGCCAATCTTATCGCTGGGTGGGCACACTGTCATTCCTGAAGTACATTAACAATAATTATGTGGAGCCAAATATTAAAAATGTTACGTTGAAACGTTAGGTGAATTTACATGAAAAATGAGTGACAATTTACAAAATATTTCGCTTAGACGTGAAATAAGTTGGTCTTTATTAGGTTAGATTGTAGTTTTCGTAACGCGAGCGGCATGACAGCGCTGTGCTCTCACGTGCTGCAGTGAACGCAAAAAACTGTATCATAACTACGGGTTTCGTTTCATACGAGAAGTGCATATCACTGCCTCTTGAAAAAGATGAGGCTTATTGCAGACAGATATTTGAAAGTAAAATATTTCAAGACAGTTTTACTTCTTAATCGTAATTGGTTTGTTCGCTAGTAAGAATAATTTTTAATACATATCATAGTTATCACTCACCCATTCAAACCAGTCGTAATAACAGCTTTCAATTTATTCTTGCAATAGTTCATGACAGTATTTACGCAAGTTATACCAATAACTTATTTATGCATTTCTTCCCAAGAACTATGTATATCTTAGTCACATACAAAATTATCAAAAAATTTATTTAAACTTTTCTTCATTGAAGATATACATATTATATCTTAGTCACAAACGAAAACGAAATATTTATTTCGGCATTTTCTTGATTCATGTATGGATGTCTTAATCCTAATTAAAATACGTTGATCGTAACGACGTTGAACTTGGCGTCGAATGCTTGCATGTGAGTTACGGCGGCTGCGAGTTGTGGTCGACCACGGACTTGAGCAACGCGGGTCTCAGCTCGAATCTTTGATGGGCCTGGATACAGAACAGGGCTTTAGGATTATCTTGCGAAATAATGAAAAAAATATTCTTATGGACATCTGTAGATGGCCGACATTATGGTTTAAGCGTATTGCTTTATTACTCGTAGTGAAAGGTCACGTTGAGAAATGAAGTGATGGTTCAAAATAATTCGTACACATCACTACTACTACTATCACCAGCTTGGTCGACTGGTGAGCGAACCTGCTTGCGAGCGGGAAGACCCGGGTTCGAATCCCGCTGCCGACATGGTTGACGCGGCTAGAAATACGGCATGAGACTTGGGTAAACAACCGAATAATTATCGAAGTAATTATCCGACCCAAGAATGGGCCAGAAGGTTCGTTCCTATAGCCTCATTCTATTCTATTCTACTAATTCTTGAAAGTGAATCTTTACGCTATAAGCATAGTCGTCGGAAACATTCTGCAAGTACGAAAGATTGTTGTATGACCTTATCAAAACGTATAAAAGTGGTGTAAAAAAGGCCGGCAGGCATAAGAAGTTTTTAAATCGCAAAGAATAACCCTATTAAAATAAGGAGTGGGACACATGTCCATAACATAGCTCGAGCAGCACAACAGAAGGAAGCGCACGAGTGCCGCGTGATGTGGGTGCCCACTAGCGTCAGGGTAGAGAGGAGCGCAACTGCGTGCCAGGCGCTCTCCAATGCCCGAAATAACCTGGCAGTGTCACAGGCTAGCTTCTCCTCTTGGCACTCTCCCTCCCCTTCAGGCATTCTCTTCCTCTTGATGCTGTTATTTTGATCACTTTGTAAAGTGAACTCATTTAAAATGACTTATTGTTTATTTGTTCAGGAGTGTATCTTTGATTGTGGAAAACCTTGTTGCAGAGTTTCATGGTAAATAACACTACAAATGAACTTGTTTGAACAATTCAATTGAACTTGTTTTTCGGAGTCACAAGGTGAGAAGAGTATCAGCAGTGACGGGCAGTGCATACAGTTGGCGACGAAATTAATCGTACGCACACACCAATGTTCAATACTTGCAGTCATTTCTTAGAATTTAATACTTGTACTCGTATAATTCTGGAATCTTTATATGTTAGTAAATACATGAAAAAGAATTTAAAACTCGATATTCAGAACGACAAATTTAACCGAGCAAATTTAACAAAAGCATCATGCAAAAAATGAATTCACAAAAATATTTGGACAAAAAAATCATTTTAGAGATTGATTCATGTAATTTTAAGGAATTCACATTTTAATTTTATGGGCTGAGCATTGTAGGACATCTATTTGACAGAATATTCTAGAAAGTTCCATTAATGAAAAAAAACGTTGTGCAACAAGCATCATCGTTGTCAATCTCAATTGGACAGCAGGATGGTTAAGATAAAAGACCTCAGCGTTGATATGAGGGTTAACATTTACTCACACGAGTCTGGTGGTAGTAGCGGAACTATAGGTATTACAAAATGTTTTACCGTCCTTACATCTACCGTAAAATATGTGATCAAGGAGTTTAAAGAGTTTGATAGGGCAGCGACTGGGTGTGGAAGATCATCGAAATTGTCAGTAAGAGCTGGGCGCAAACTGTCGCGAGGGTGAGACGAGTTCTGTGTCACAAGGGCGAAGATGCAAAAAACAAATGAGTTCAGTAATCAGGCACTGATTCTTTATCAAAAATCGGTCTTTATTTCTATTGCTTATTCATTTCTAAACTAGCAAGAATTGTATTAAACATTCATACGTGAAGGAAATATGTCTTCATCATTATTGAGCTAAATTTATCTCTCATGTAAATTTTTAATGAAAATATCAATTAATACCGTATAACAGGCAGCCTAGTTTAGCAAGCCGGAGTAAGTATATTCCAATATTGAAGCTTGTTTGGGTCTGATTTTTTTCACAGCTACGAACTTCTGTTTGTGGGAATTACCCTAGTCTTAATTCCATCATATGTACCTAACGAAAATATCTAGGATTCCAATGCAAATGATCAACATTACAAACTAGACAGTTCTCGTGGAAGTTCTACGGTTTAGATTTTACTGATTTGAAATTATTATGAAAATGAATGCATTAAAGGTTTTCGACGAATTATTGCGTTTTAAATTAATATTTTTCATTAATATATACAAAACTTCAATTGTGTATCTTATCTTCCGATAACATGGAACAGATAGTACTCGTTGAAATTCCTTAATTTAAAAGTGATGAAATTCAGGCTCTATAAAATAAAATACATTTTTCAATTTTATCCCTGGTTTTATCATAATCTGAATATTTTTCATGAATGTATACAGAACTTCCATTTTCTATTTTATCTACCGATAACTTGACGGTGAAAGAGAAGAAAGCTTATAACAGAAAAAATGGCGTGTTTTAAAGTAATCCGGTGCCTTTGGTATCCACAATACAATGCTTGTAAAACATGCATACCCGTTCTGATTTCACTTCAATAATTTTTCTTCAGCAATAGATAGGAAGTAATGGGATGGACACACACAGATAGATAGAGAGAGATGGAGATACATACTCGATTATATACGTAGATAAATCTAACATAACGGGTGGGGTAAAAGCCACTTCACACTTTTAAATACTATTAAAACAAAACCCAATAAAACCAAAAAAGTGGGTTGGATATCAAATTAAAGAAGAATTCTTGAAGTTTTATTATTTTTTAACAAAAGTTTTATTATTTGAATATGATATCCTTCAAATATTGTTCATTGCTGTTCAAACAAGTGCGCATTCTTTTCACAGTACTTCTTATGACTTGTTCCAAAACACAAAGAAAACAAAAGTAAAGAAAAAAATAAACAAAACAAAGTTTTGTTTATTTGCGTATCCAATGAAATGGAAATGTGCCTCATCAGACATGATTAGGTGTGAGGAAAAGGTCTCATCATTTGCCATATCCAGAAATGCACGAGCAGGCTTTTCTTTTCTGATAGTCTGCATAATTTAACGCATGGGTTAGTTGAATTTTATATCGGTACAGTTTCAAGTCTTTTGTCAGGATGCGACGTAGTGATCTTCGAGAAATTCCTAGTTCACTGGAACGTTTCCTAGTCGATGTTCGTGGCTCTTGTTGAATGCTGTTTGAAACAAGCTGAATTGCATATGCATTTCGTTACTGCTCGCGGTCTACTAGAGCGTTCCTTATCAGTTCTTGATCTGGATTCTTTGAACCTGGAAATTATATCAATAATGCAATATCTAGAAGGACTTGTTCGTTGATTAAATGTTGTCATGAAGTCTCTCTGCACTGCAACTAAGGATCTGTTATGTGTGAAATAACTTTCCATTATTTTTGCTCGCTGTTCTTTGCTATATTTTGCCAATTTGTTAATAGTGAAAAGTTTATGAGGAACAATAAAAAATTTTAATTGGTATATTAGATACGAAATAAAACTGCAAGATTTCCTCTTTCATTTGGTATGTAATTCGCTTTTTTGCCTTGGTTAGGTTTTGTTGTAATAGTATTTTAAAATGTGTAGTGACTTATGCCCCACCCGTTACGACATTATACCTGATGTGAAGATTTTTCTTTCTTGGCTTGTATAGTTTGATATTTTTGTTTCGTGTTCGGAAAAATAGGCAGCCAGTAGAATTATCGCTGCATCACAGTTTTAGAGCGACAGAGCTAATTGACTTTCATGCTATGCTAACAGATAGTGCAAAATACACCGGAAACAATGTGCCGCATGTCTACCTCTAGTCAATCTAGTGTATTATAACGTTACTACCCTCAGAATCATCATGACTGATGAGCAAAGAGTCATACACCTGCTTAGACATCAGAGACATTATTGTAGAGTTTAACTATTTAAATGACGAGTGGTATTGTGTAAAGTAGGGTTGAGTTATTGTCATGATTTGGCCAAACTGGCTGTCAGAGAAGATTTTGTGTAAATATATTCTATTTGTCAGCAGCATTTTTTTCTTTCGTCGCTGAACGATATTTCTCTGATACCACTTCGCATTAATTTGTGTTCATGTATTTGTCGGCAGTCATTGTCTTGGGTACCATTACCGTCCTGTGAATTGCTAAAACTTAAAGCTCTATATTTATATAATACTAAATTTATGTAAAAAATCATACTGCGAAAAAATTTGTGTAGACTGAGGTAGAAGATTTATTAAAATTACAGTTCAACACGGCACATGAAGCCAGTATTGAGAGAGTGTTGTCAATAATGCTCTGCTGTGATGTTTTCAGTGTATGAATTGACATGTTTTTTACTCGTGGTCTGTGTTAGTCTGCCAAGCCGAGAGAAATAATTGATTGGAAAATTGAGTAAAGGTGAAAGTGTGTAGATGGGTTGAAGTTGAGAATTGAGGGAGGGTTGGGGTTGAGAATTAAGGGAGGGTTAGGGTTGAGAATTGAGGGATGGTTGGGTTGAGAATTGAGGGAGGGTTTAGATTGAAAGTTGAGAGAGGGTAAACGGTTGGAGTTTGAAAATTAGAAGAGAAGTTTAGGTGAGGCTAGGCCAGGTTTGTTTGGTGTTTATTTACTGATACAATTTGTTCTTAGACTCTCAGTTGCTTTATTTCCTTCAAATAGTAATAATTACGCATTTCAAACCGAAATCCCCCACAAGTATTTGAAAAGGGCAATCCTAGAATAAAGAGTTTTATTGAAAATATTACATATTCCAATAGAATTCCGTAGCAAATTTTCATATTACAAATGATTTTTGCCTGCATTGCTCATATTCTGCTTGCCTCAGCTCACTAAAACTCGAATTCATTTGGAATTATCCTGTCGGTCGAAATGGCGTGCCTCAATTCCGCTGTTTGAGCCGCATCTGCCTGGCTTCAAAAAACCTGGGAAACAAATAAGAAGCCTGCAGAACAAGTATTTCTGTTAAGACATTCCTCGAAATTACGCACTTGAAAATCCGAGCTACTGAGATATTTACGGAACAAATTGGTCGATCAAAGTCTTCTCAAATTCTTGAAACATTTCAATGCAATCCGTGCTGTTGCACTCGTCTTTGAAATCCCAGCGGAGTTTCTGACCGAATTGGAGATGAGCTTTTAAGTAAATGCAGGAATGACTGACTGGGATGTTTACTGCGGTCTGCCATTCAATGTGCTTTAATGAACGAATTTAATTGGTCTGGCGTGAGTGTTGTGAAACAGTCGACGTTTAAGAGTTCAAAGTGGCATGTACGTACAATAATGAGTTGAAATGTGTTCCTTTCATTTAAGCTGAAGTGCGATGCATCAACGTAAAAGTGTGACGGTACATCGTACATCAAAGTTCTTGACAGATACGTGCTTTATGCAACATGCACGGGAGCCATGTCGTGACATCGTACGTTTGCAGCATTCGAAGTCCACTCTGTTATAGTGTCAATGCTGCTCCTATGTAAACTACGCTAATCTTAATGCGCATGTGTTGTGTCTACGTGAAACAATTGAAAAAAATAGTTCATGAATGTCGCCTGTTACTTTGAGCTCCGCTAAACGTTAAAGAAAAAAGACACGGTAAGTGTTTGTACTTACGTTCAGGTTTTTTGTTCTATGTTGTGGCTGTATTTCGTTAGCATCAATTGAACTCGTTACCAGTTTATTTTAATAGTGAAGAATTTAATACTGCAAATTAAGATGATTCACGATAATCACGATTAATAATGAATTAATATGATTTTAGTTGATACAACATTACTCAGCAATCGAACAGTACGTCGTGCCAACGTTTTTTCAACAGATTCGCTCTAGTATAGAAACTCCTCAGGGGATTTTAATTCGGTATTACTTTCTTAGGGTGAGCTACCTACGCAATGGCTAACTCTGACGTTTGCGTTAGAGGTTTCAAGACACTATCTCTTTCTTTGAATAATACATAAACTACCACTGCAGACATGTCACGGTCTTCATGTATACACTTCCTCTTTGGATTTGACTTTTCCTTTTATTTTTGCTATTTTCTATTTTTTGGGTTTAACCTCTTCTTTCAGCGCGAAAAAAGTTTTCCCAAGCTGTATGATGCTTACTATATATATATATATATATATATATATATATATATATATATATATATATGTGTGTGTGAACGATTTAATTTTTAGCAATATCTTTTGCGCAACTTTGTTTGGAATGTAGTAGTAACAAAAATATTCCAGGTTTTATTCCTCATCTATGTATATTGCTAATGAAGTTTCCTGAATAAATACTTTGAAAAAATAAATTCTGCGTCCAAGGTTTCTTTCAAAATACTCCTATGCTCGAAACATTTATATTAAAATTCTTTTATTGTTTTTCTTTGTCGTATCTTTATTAGATAATGATTCTTTATTTTTTACTCATAAAATAAAGTATTCTTTTACTTTATACACTCATGTTAGATGATATTTAGTACTCTTAAGACCTTTCTATTTTTATTTAGTACATATTACGAGTACATCTTCCTTACAGGTCTTTGAATTGCTTTCAAGAATTTGACACTTTAGTCATGTTGTATCTCTAATGGTTGCATACATGATACCGTTGAGATGAGCTGACCACATCAGTCATGGACACGCCTATACCTCAAGTTGCAACTGTGAGCGTCCCCAGGGCTTGTGCGACCTCAAACCGTCCTTGAAAATGGAAGCCTAATGACCCCAGTCCACAGGTAAAAATGCGAGCTGCAGCGCCTGCGGTATGGATTAGTTTGGCTGACCGTCAATAATGCATCTTGCACATTCGTCAGCTCTTTCATGTGGTGGAGAATGCCGTCTACGTTGCGTGAGGGCTGTGAAGTTTGTTCACCGTGTGAGGGCCTGGCAAGCCAACGATCGATGGACCCTCTTGCATGGTCTGTGACAGAATTGTGACCTGGATTTGAGCATTCCTTGTGTTATTGGAATGTGTTCACGCACGAGACTTGTGTTCGACCAATGCTAGACCCTCTTAACACATCGTTAGTAATTTGCCCACATTTTTACTTTGATCAGTCATTCTTTTGTTTCTACGTCTGCTGGATCTAACATTTATCTAGATACTATGCCTATTATAGCAATATCTGTATTCTCTTTTCGATATTACTTTTTATGAACTTCGTCTCTATGTTCAATGTCGATATTCAATATGATGGGTCTCAGTGCCGCGTGGAAGAAACATCTGTTAACACTCCCTTCTAGAAACTTATATGCGTACCTGGAGTCAGTCAGTGACTAATGTTTTGTCTACGTACCAGCGTATTGTACCATGGAATCTACAGTAAATGATCTTTTTTATTGCTGTATTTTGATACGTGAAAAACATCAGAAACTTGAAAAAGATTTAAAATTTTGAAGATCTTAGCTCCCACAATAAACGCTGCTGAATAAATATGATATATTTTTCATACCAACTAGCAAAAATTTAGTCATATATGTGACTGCTGTACACATTTAGGTAAGTAAGGTACGATTTTAATTGAAGTTACGTTCAGTACACATAAGTATTTGCTACCATAGTTGTTTTTATTGTAAATTGGTGCAGCTAAGTTGACTTTGAATATCTGCCTTCACTACATTTAACACGTTGCCTCCGGTTGCCTCCGATTGCCTGACTGGTGTAAAACTTCACTTTGTACGCATAGTCACTAGAAGGATCTGAAAAAATTACAGAACCTAACCTAAGTGGTACACATACATACGTACCACTTCGGAGTCAACGTATTAATGCGCCGTGTTCTGATAAATTGACATATGGTGGACTGTGAAGGCTGGCACACTAATATAATCAAAAAGTAAACCTCGGGAGCTAGAAACTTCAGAAGTCACTTTTTTGTAAGTAGTATGCGTCATTCAATAATATTATTATTTTCATTAAATTCCTGCTTTAGCCACTGCAACCAGAACAAGTCGAATCTGAGTAGTACTATGTGTGTCGCTCAATATGCGGCTTACATGTTGTTAGAAGGAAAAATGCTCGTGTGGCTTTCTTTTCACATGACTGTTCATCTTATCACATAGATCAATTGGTGATTGGAAGGCTATTTAATTAAGTTTTATAAAACTATTTAATTATTTTTCTGTATTTATGATCTTACGCACTGTTCTACAATTACCATTGAAAAATTTAACTGCCACTATTTTCACCTTCACTAAAATACATTTTAGGTAGAACTTCTCATCCATACTATGCATATATCAAATATTTCATGTGGGTAGAAGGTTCTTTTGTAGCAACCACAACCAGCTTGGCTGCGATGCTTGTAGCAATGAAGTAACATTTTCAAATGCCACTTCAACATCTTGAAGTTTGTTTGCTTTCAATCTCGGAGCATCAGTTTGGCTGGATCTTGAATCATCTTGTCTGCTGTGCCAGTACCTTCCAAGCCATGGATTGTATTCTTTGTGACATCGTCATTGCAGGCTTCGTGGGTCTCGCTGCTCAATTGCCTTTGTATTATAAGTAACGTCTTACTGAGAACACCAGAATTATAAGTTCTATGCTCTTATGGAACGTTATGGAACGTTATATTTATGGAACGTTAATCCTCAAAGACATTATAGGGAATGGTAACTTTATTTTTCATATTTTTAAACGAGAAAGTTTACTTTTTCTTTGTCTTGATAAAGATGTGTTCAGATACAACATTAATAGATTAGTTAAATTTTTTCAGGGTACATTTTTATTTTATTTTGCATTTTTTTTTCAGGGTACATTTTTATTTTATTTTGCATTGATTTTCAGCCGTTTTTTCCTACCGCAGGCTTTTTTGACACTTAATGGTCAATTCTAGCGCTTTGTTTTCTCTAGCTGTGAAAAATCTCACCCGCGTGCTCTGCATACAATTTAGTTGTTTGACAAGTAAATGTCAAGTTGCTAGCTAATCGTGCGACAATGGAACGACAGATCTTTTGGACGTGGCCTTTACGTTTTTTGCTTGATATCTGTCTTTGTTCAACTTTTTGTCCGAATTCACACTTTCAATATTTTTATCGCGTAACGAATACGGTTTCTTGCACGTACTGTATGAAAATAGTGAACTCTTGTGAGCAGTAACTGAGATTTGCTTAATTTTCTGGCTGCGTAAGATTCGGTCTTTTGCATACTATTGGTAAGTGTACTCAGATTTTGTCTATATTTCATTTTTCAGGAAGTTTGGAAAATTCTACGATCGAAGTGTTCGTTCATTCTTTGTAAACTTTTTAATTCAAACCAAGCGGTGTACTCGAAAATTTTCTAGACTTATTAGTTTTCTGTTACTAGGGCACGCAATGACTAGTTTACGAGAATTAAAACTACCAATACTTTGCTACCATCTTTTTCTCAAACAGCCCCTACTTATCATACTCAGGCGTGTAAGGGGAAAATAGGCAAACGCGGAATATTGTATTATATTAGGCAGAAAGGTAATTAGCAAAGCTGATCAGTTTTCAGTGTTGTGCCTGAGTACGTGCATGTGCTTTAGGATGGCAGAAATGGTAATCACTCCGTATATAAAAATCACGTGGTCCTAAACTCTTTAGTCTTGTTTTCCTCAGGATATAAAATTCAGTTTGTGTGTGAATTTGTCCATGATATGGGACTTTCTTTACTTCTTGGGCCTGAGTTTGCGTGATGGTGTGTAGATATCCATTGTTGGATTACTAAAGTAAGCAATCCAATGAGACGGAAACGACGGATGCCCTCTATGGGAAGCCTGTACAGGGGGTGTTAAGAGCTAACTATAGCTCAAGTTAAGTTCCCTCGCCCGCAACGTGTTGCTAGACGGACGCCAGACTCAACACTCTTGTTTTGGTCTCGGGATAAGTATTTTTCGTACAGGGCTTATTGTATATATAGTTTGCTTGTTGCTCATTTCAGGTCAAAATGACCAACTCCTTTTTCTAAGTAAGTGTTTCATGAATAACTGGCAGCGACTGAAGCTTTTATTTACTGATGAATCAAAATAGTAGGCATTATTGTTTTTCTTTCTTACAATCTTTTCAGAGAGAACTTTTGTTAATTATTGCCTCTTCCAATGCGAACGATTTTGCCGTCAAGTTCTCAATATAGCAACACACCTGCGCAATACATTGTACTTATGAATACTATAAAAATAAGATCAATGTCATTGAGACCCAATTTGATGAAATTTTGATTAATCTTAGTTTCATTTGAAAAATATTTTTCAATTGCAAGTCTATAAAAATGTCATTTAGTTTACAATCCTAAGAAATAGCTGGAAAATAGGTTTAGACTCCCAATAAAATAAGCGAGGTTCATTTTGTACTTTATACATACATAGTATGCATGAACATACATATATGTCGTGAAGCGACATTCAAAAAATTTCATGATATCACCTTATAAAATTTAAATTGCCATTAATAGCGTATCAGAGGTGTGCCATAGAATCTTATGTTTTTGATGGTAAGAATGATAAAAAGTGCTTTAGAAGTTTTAAATAGTAATTGTAAACTTTGTTAGGACATCTCTCGAGTAAGCTAAAAGTTTGGATGAAGACGTGCTGACAGCATCATATGAGATGCTGTCGGGGATATGTTTGAAAAGCCTTTCCTCTTTCATGAAGGATCATCAACAGCAGATTCCTAAGCAATCATTGTTGATGTTCATAATAACAGCCTTGTCTCGTTAATTTTCCAACTTTCTCGATTGAGAGAACAAGCGCCTAACACCTTGATAGTGATTCTCATAGCTGCAAAAACAGTCTCTGAATTTGATGAGCTTTTATCGATATAATGCCCTTGGACGCTATTTTCAAGCACTTGTTCTTGGTTTACCACGTCTGTCTTCAAAAATAAATTTGCATATATCATCCCGTATTCTGAATAAATTAGTAGTACGGCGGATACCAGAAAAGATTTTTGCAGCAGAAATATCATAGTTCAAGTTTTGAGAATGTATTTCTACTATTAGCTGTACAGTAATGAATTGCATCGTCACCTGAAGCAATCGCATAAGAATAGGAGAATCGAAAAATATTTACGTACTCAATCAGTCTGCATCATGATTATGCTATATATTTCTTATTCAAGCAAAAGTGGGAATTTTTTATTGCAAGATTTAGTAAAACTGGGGTGGCTCTCAGCGTAATGTGTAGTGCTGTTCTGCCTTGAAAACGCACATCTACATAAAGAATAATTAATTCTTTGTCACACGCTTTCCCGATTCCATGTTATAAAAATCTCTTAGCACTGCGGAAAAAGAACATTCTTAGCAACGCTGCTATGTGACTTTCGTAAATCTTGGTACGCTTTTATCGCTTCTTTGAGCTATGTGTCGTGTGAATTCAGTTGTTTTTATGGTGAAAAGTCGCTAAGAAGCGCCACAAACACTACACTAGTACCACCTTGTGTCACAGCGCCTTGGTGAATTAACTCGAGAGGTGTCGTGGTTCTTTAAATGGAGCGGCTGGTGAAAGAAAGAGAGTAAGGCAGGAGTAGTAAAAGAGTCAAGGAACATGTTCCAGAAAAACTAAACATAAGCACTTGTATTAGTGCCAATGCTGTTAGTTTGCATCCGGGAAGTTTAGTAAAATGTTTCGAGAAATTTCCTCGTTCGGCCAGAACATAATTTCATTTCTAATTACCGTTTTTATTGTTTAGAGTGTTTCAGCCTTCTAGTGATTTTTATGACCATCGCCAAGTTTCATCAAGAATCTATTTTTTTAATATAATAGCATATGCCTAGCTGTTCAAGTGCACATCTGTTTGGCAATTGAACCGATGCTCCTTATTTTAGAATTTGAGATGAACGCGGAGAAGTGACATGTCTCCGAAGTGTAAATTCCTGCGATTTAGGATGCAAATGCGACTACATTTAAATCAATTTCTACACGTGTTGTGTTCTGTTTTCGAGCAGTTTCGTCGTTAGTGCTTGCTTTCACTTCGACGCTGCGATTGTTTACTGTCTCATCATTGACTACTTTCCTGAATGTCACGACCCAGATACTTAAATTTCATACCTGCTTCAGGGACTTTGTGCAGAAGTATTCAGTTTTGATGTCTCAGAAACAGGTTCATTATTCAATGTTCCATTTTTCGTTGGTTTCATCATTCCTTCTGTATTTTACTCTCTACATGATGGGGATGCATAGAACTATAAGCGTTGAATTCCACGCTGTCAGAAAGTCAATTTTCAATTTTTGCTCCTTCACGTTTTGATTTTGTTAGTATAAAACAGATTTCAATGCTGTTAGGGATAAACATTCATTTCATTGGTTACTATATATTATAAGAACTAAATGTATTTTTTCTGCTAAGCCGAGAGGGTGAAACTTCTGCTTAACATGGTATAGGGTAGAATAATTCTCATCACGTGCGCCTCATAAGTTTTTATGAAAATATTTTACAGATTCGTGACCCAACACCTCAAGTTTGCGTGTTTCTTTTTGTGAGTGCAGATAAACTGGTGCAGGTAGTGCTCAGGTCAGTCTCGTTCTCGTACTTTACTGCTGCCATTCCCCTCCAAGAGAGCATGTAAACTGGAACTGTGCCTCTGTTATGCACAAAATCCCTGCAATTCAAGGCTAAAATTCATACAAATGTTCAGCACACAAGTTCTGTTGAATAGGTGCGCTTGGAGAACAGCATTGTCGGCTATCTACTGTACGTACTTTTTTATGCTTCCTTCAACTGGGAGAACAGAGCATGGATTGAGAAGCTCTTTGAAGTATGATGCGTCATACTTTTTCTCATGAAAGACTAAGGGTTAGTTTGGAATATATTTACTATATCTATTGCATGTTTGACAGGCATTCATACGCTCCAGCTTCACGGAAGCATCTCCAACTACATTTTAACCAAATTTCAATTTTCAATTTAAAATTCTAAAAGACTATTAGTTTCAGTCAAGTAAACATCCTTACTCCATTCAAGCTCTGTATCCACTTCAATACTCGCTTCAGTAGGCCTGTTCAGTCCGGTGTAGTCATTAGTAGGAAAAGGGCGCTATATCTTCGGTACGTCAGCAGCGGTTATCGAAGTTATCTGTAGCAAAGAGTTGCGTCTCTCCTGTACACTCGGCGACGTGTACTCCTTGGTCCTAGACTTGACTTTGTGTGGGTCGTGTACACTTTGAGAGGTGCTGGCCGGTGTTGGTGACTTCGCTACTGGAGTCTGAACTACATTTCGTTAGTTTAACACGTTGCCTGCGATTACCTAGCCGGTGCAAATCTTTACTTTGTACACACAGTCACTAGAAAGCCTTGAAAAAATTATAGAACCTAACCTGAGCGACCCACCGGCGGGTCGTATCGCACTCAACGTGTTAAGCTAGATGGAACTGGTGGGTCTGCTAATATCATGAATAAACGTGCCTGTTCCTGGCTTGATAACTAAACTAAAAGAACTAAATGGATGTTTGTGTTTATTAAATGTCCGTAAAATTTGGAAAACGATGCTCGAATAATGTATGTTTGTAAAGACTGGACGGACATACTTACGGTTTTCTACGTTGACATGAAATAGTTAAAGAACGAGTTCAGTAGTCCAAGAAGAAATTCAGCTAATGAAGTTAGAATATTTGTTACTTATGTGAAACACATTCATAATATCCAACACATAGCACGTGCATAATATCCAATACTTCAACGTGAAAGTAGGGAAAATTGAGGCCTGCAACTTTTAACAGGTGGAATGTACGAAGGTATTTTGAATCGTTATTAGGGAGACTTAACACGTTTGTTGCGATTGCCTGATTGGTGTAAAACTTCACTTTGTACGCATAGTCACTAGAAGGATCTGAAAAAAATTACAGAACCTAACCTAAGTGACCCACCGGTGGGTCGCATCGCAACAAACGTGTTAAAGTTCATGTAAAGATTGGAAAGAAGAATGGTTCATTTTCAGTATTTATTGAACAATCCTAATCGAAATCTAATGTAAACATTAGAAGTATAATCTTGAATTGAAATTTCTGAAAGCGATGTTCTGAGGGCTTTAGGCTTTAGTACGGAAGCCTCATTACGCCCTTCAGAAACTACTTGTGGCGTTTGAAGCTTTTTGTTATGCAAAGAAATGAAAAGAAACTTTATTCCATTCAAGCACACATGAAATACACAATGGTTTTAAATTCTTATTGATAGCATCTTAACACATTGACTCCGATTGCCTGATTGGTGTAAAACTTCACTTTGTACGCATAGTCACTAGAAGGATCTGAAAAAATTACAGAACCTAACCTACGTGGTACACATACGTACCACTTCGGAGTCAACGTGTTAAGTAATTATGCTTCCAGCGATACTGTCCGTCCATCTTTTGACTTGAGGTAGAGACTCGTAGGAACGCATTGTGCCATAGCAACGCATTGTGATGATTAGCAAGTTGAAGGAAATAAGGGAAGTAAAGTCAGTCACTCAGTCGGCCTTCCTGTTCCCTGCGTCCCTGTCTGTAATTAATATCAGCTTTATTGTACATCTATGAACTGCAAGGGACTCAATTTATTTATAGTATTAGTAGCAATGATGCTTTAAAGGCCATTTTAAGTCTATTAATTCCATGTTAATTCTTTTATCGAGTGCTGGAATTCTATTGATGTGCAAATTGGTCCGATACGACGTTCATTATATCGAATATGGCGAAAAAACATAATTATTTTTCATTAAAACTGATATTCATGGTTGTGGTGAGTCTGCTAACAAAGAGCCTTTGAGCAAGGGCTCTAACTCTATGCTTTGTTTGCGCTCAAGCGATAATGCAAACAAGCGCAAAAACTTGTTCTCTCTTTGTGAAGATGAGAAGCCAATTTCGTGATTTTTCATTGTGTGAAAGAGGTGCAGCCCTCAACAGACTATTTCAGTCGTATTTTCAAGGTGGCGACCATTGTATGCCGCATTGGCCTTCAAAAAACCTTAACTGACTTTTTTCTTTTTGATTTAACGTAAATCTATTTCTTTACGAGGAATAAATTAATGAATAGTTTGAAAATAATAAAAGTGGTTTGTAATTTCGATAAATAGATTTGAATATCAGCAGTATCTATGCATGTAGTTCTTGCCTAAAGTAATATTACTGAAGTGTGGACTTAATCCTCAATATTGAATATCAAGTTGAATACAAATGCAGAATTTCGAGTCACTATATTTTACGTGTAAACTAGAGCAAGCTTCTCGTCAGTCTCCCAAATAAGGAACTCAAGAAATAAAAATATTATGTTTCATCAACTTAACTAAGTCAAGTATTTCTTGGTCAATATTTCAATATTTTATGTTCTTAGTGATGTTTAGACATCATTTTCAGCTTCAAAATAATTTTTAACCGCTTGCTGGTCTGATGATATTATAGGAATTTTCTACGAGTTAAATTGAAAATGCAATGGAATGAAGAGCTGGGTATAACAAGTAAATATAAAAGAAGCATTTTTGTGAGTGATGTTGCAACTAACCAGACACGAAAACTATCCTCGCAGGCCTCGGACTAAAAAGCTGATTATACTGACAGGCCTGAAGCTGTGGGGCTTGCCAGAAATCTTCGCCAAAAGATGACAAATCTTGACACATGCAAATCGCCAGGGTGTGCAAGTGTGTCTAGAATTCCTGAGGTGCAAGGAGAAAAATGTCATTTTTTATCACTAAAAAGATGCTAAATTTGTTAGTGCTAGAATTGAGGGAATTCATGACTTTTGTTTTTTTACCCTCAGGACCTTCAAAAAAGTCATAGTTAATATTGAAAGTTTTAAATTTATGCTAAGCAACAAACAGTACTCTTAATGGATCCTACATTTAAAATAAATTACTTCACAAAGTTTTAAACGAGCGTAGAAGCGAATCCGTGCTTTGAACCAGTTGTCACAATAAAATTCTACAATAATTTATACGTTATTGCTGACATTTTTAGGTTCAATGAAATTATAATTAATTTTATGTTCTTAATCACGTCACAGTCTGTTAAGTAACCTCTCCTTGTTTAGCAAAACTAATTTTAGATCCTTTTTTCCGTGTTTCCCATCATATATGTTTCCCATCAGTTATCTTTCCCATCATTTGTGTTCTCATTTATCTTTTTCATCATTTTTGTTATCATTCGTCTTTCCACCATTTCTGTTGCCCATCATTTTGTGTGGGGAAGGGAGCATTGGTGTCGTGGAGATGTGCCTAGCACCATGGCGATGTGCCAATGCCTCCACACATCAACGAAGGACCACCGCCGCTAGCAAGCTTGTGGACACGTGCGGTACTGACTCTCCTTCTCTGTTCAAAGATGCAGTAAACATTGAATAAAATTTGAAGCAACTCTCTAACAATGTTATAATAATTTTTGCATGTGGCTTTCTTTATTTTATAATTATTGCAGGTAGACCTGATAATGAGTACCTTCGTTTAAAAATACTCATAATAAGGATTTATACAAGAATGTTGATACCTAGAGTAATGACAATAGTTCATATCTAAGTGTTTAATAAGTTAAATTGAACTAAGCATCGACCAACTTCAGCTCTTCATACTTATTTGTATGTAAGTGAGTGTTGTCGCCATTATCCTGGATCTGCAATCCAATGCTCCATTATCCCATTATTGGATGTCCGAGCCAGAGCACAAGCAAGTCCCAAAATAGTGACCTAAATATTAAAGTTTTTGTTACTATATCCTCTCCTTCTGCAAAGCCAGTACCTTAGATATAAATATTGTAAGTATTGTGGCCATGAAATTAAAAAGTCTGGAGTCTGTGTCAAATCTGGCTCGTGTAATGCATATTTTTACGTCATTGTGTATACAAATGCACAGTATGTACCCAAAACCAATTTAAAAGTGTGTAGTTTTTAAAGTAGACTGTTTTACAGATAATAAACAGATATATCAAATACAAAGTGTTTGAGATAGAATGAATAACTCATTTATTCTCTTTTTGAACTTAGATTTGTACGTGTACCGCATTGAATGTTGCAAGTTAATCCTTTCAAGACTGATGTACACCATAGTCTACCTTAAATTCAAAGCTATTTTAGGGTTTTAATAATTGAATTTTCAAGATAAACCTTAATCATTTGCTCAGAAGTGTGGATCAGAGTGTGTAGGATACGCTGTGTCTTATTGCACTGTCTATATTGTTTAGCTTCTTAATAACTAATTCTTGCTATTAAACAATTCTATATTCCCGCACATGATAAGTTTGGCGGGAGAGGATTAATGGGTGGCTTCCAAGAAGGTTGATTTACAAAAGAGTTAATTAGAATAACAAACCGAAGAACATCGGATGTTCTCAGGGATTGATCTTTCAAGCGTGCCTACGTTCGTCTAGCCCATCGAACAACTAGCCAGTAGTTCGCTTGCTCGATCTTTTTTTTTAATGCATATATACGATGGGCGATGAACTACCTTCTCTTGCGTTGAGACTTTGCGATGGTTTATCAGCTAGCGAACTAGGTCAGCTGCAATGGATATACGTTGGGCTGTCTAAAACACGCTTAGAGCTATGAAGAACACCACCCAAAGGGGCTGCCAAGGACACGCCAAAGGGCTGTCAAGAGAATGCCTAAGGGCTATCGAGGACGTGCCTCAGGGCTTCCAAGGACACGCTACAGGGCTGTCAAGACCAGGCTCCTCGGCAACTGCTTTTGAGATATGCAGAGCATCGCGTGCCAAGTTTGACCCTGAATTCCAGAGTCAACCAGAATACTTTCTTATATGAACTTTGGTATACGATACTACATAATTATGTACAGTAATTCTTAAGCGCCGATTTGCTTTTTGTGTTAAAATTGGAAGAATCGACGCTGAACTTTAATAAAGTTTTGCTTAGGAATCATTTAACTACAGGGCTCAATACCTTCAAGCCTAAAAGTGTGTCTGAACTGATATTAAATTCTTGAATGTTATTTAACATTGAGTGGTCGAAAGTTCTGGATTCTGCTGTCCAGGTGCATGAATTGAGAGTCACGGGTTTCATACAACTCACTCCAGTCAAATAGTAAAATTCGCTATCGTTCCAACTATCTGCATTGCCTTCACTTCTTCTTAAAGACGTCTTCGTTAACGTAGTTGGAGACGCTGACGTCGTTATGTTGTAAAATTATCTTGTATTTGAAGAACCTGCAATTTTTGTAGTGTTCTTCATCCTCATCACTTCTTGCCAGACTGCTGGTTTTTTAAAACTAATTTTTCTTTGAATTATAACTTTTTCAATTTCTTCTGATTCATATTTGTTTTCATCCGGAATTAATATTATTAAGTTTCAATGACTGAGCTTGTTTACGTATTTCAATGACTTGTTTCATGTTTTTCCGGTCGTAATCCATTCGCTACATCAGCCTCATTTTACTGTAAATATTTCAGAAAAGATCCCCAACGATGTGGTACTGAATCTCATCCACTGCCAAGTTCATTTGCCTTGTGTTTTTTCTAACTACGTACTTATTTTCTGTGGGCATTTCTTTGCTGAAACTCGTATTTATTTTCTGTGGGCATTTCTTTGCTGGAAACTCGAGGGAATGAGCGCGCATTCCATAGTCAGATATGTTGGGGAATTGATTACTGCTAATGACGGAACCCTTATCAGGAGGCATCCATTAGTCTCGGTCAAGGAGTAGGCCTATTGTTAGCTTCAATTGGGTTGAGGTTGTGCAGCAACATCTGTTTAACACAAGCGTCGGTTTGCGTTCCGGGGTTTTAATTCAGAAGGACTGAACTCATAAAACTCATGGTTTTATTTGAGGCTTGGAAGTCTTTTGTCAGTAGCACTTTATAGTTTCGGGGGTAAAGTGATAGCAAATTCTAAAAAATATTTTTTAATTTGCATAATGTTACCCTCACTTTAAAGACTGTTATACACATTTGATATAATGACTTTTTCAAGTACATGTACATCTTCACATAAAGTTGACCAGTACACACAGTACATATGAAGTAACACACGCTAGCTCCTTCATGTACTCTCTTTGACCCCTAATCATCAAAACGTGAGTAATATTAATCTACACTCTCCGTGGAGTAGGTAGCTTTTCAGTCGTATTTAAGAGTATATATAATGACTTCCTTGATAGTGATAGTGTCACGTACAGCAAAATTTCATATTCCTGTATGCGATATCATGAAAAAAATCAAGAATTTTCATGTGTAATTACTTGAAAAATGTTATAATTATTCTGAGGGAAGAAGATGACAGAAGAAATGATTCTGATTCTAATCAGTTTACAAAACAGTAAATTGATGAACTACTTTATTTCTGAATTTTCCTGAAAATGATTTTCGCAGAACAGTGGTTTGTTATGAAACTACAGGGTCGCGTTACGGGTTCCAGAAACAAACTGACGCAGCTCAAAAATTAGGTTTTGAGGTTTTATTGTGGTATCTACAATGCGATGCTTAAAATGCATCTTGCCTTTGATGGATAGCGTGGTCATGAGAACATGTGGATGTTGAAAAGTTAAGGTTGATCATTTAAAAGAAATAGTCTTTAATCATAAAAATTACAATCTAAATAAAACAGTCTTTATTTACTGTTCAAAAATGCATTCGTCTTTTTCGTAAAACCAAACTTTTTTGAGTTATACCTGTTTTTTTTTTGGATCACGTAACGCTGGGACAGCCTGTGCGTACGAGGAACGACGTGAGACCCATTTAATATTTCGAGTTATGGAACCTCAGAACTGCCTTCGTCTTGCTCAGTTTTTTTTAAGAAAGAGAATAAAACTCAGCCAAATAAGGCAAGGACTGAGGCTGTCTGATCAACGTCCTCGAACTGCTGGTTTTTTTCCTCCTGATAACTACAAGCTCTCCTGCCTGCAACAATACAACGTCTTCGAATTTAGATCTGACCATATCCCTCGCGTCCGAATATTTCTATTTTTTCTCATCTAACTGTGCACATCATCTGTAAAAGTAATTGTTTGATTGTTTGTTTCACGTTTAAGAACAATAAAATCACTCCTTGGTAACTTTTTCAAAAATGAAGGCATCATTGAAAATCTTTCATAAATATGTTTGTACTTGTATACAGGGTCAACTGTAATCAATTCCCCTTGCTTCTTATTATATTCCCTAGGGGATTCGTACGGGGTGTCTCAAAAAAATACATACATATGTAAAAGGCTGTATGTTGAATACTACTGGTGCTAGGAGACTGGGACACGTCACTTTCGGAAGAGCAAGATCTAAAGTTTTATTTTTTGTCCAGAATACGTCGTTACTCGCATTATGAATACCAGTAGTATTCAAACTACAGCCTTTTAATATGTATACATTTTTTGGGGACACCCTGTACGATGAAACATATTTATGTATGATAAACATAACAGAATTAGTATTTTCTAATAGTATAGAAAAAAATTCGCAATGGGTTTTCAGTAGATGATCGGAGGAGCAACTCACCATTTAATATATCGTTTTTAATCGGAGCTAGAGGGAAGTCAAGAGTGGCACCTCCGTTCTGGTTCATAAATTCTATGTACAGGCGATAAAAACCGAGACCTTGACTTGAAATGGAGCTAATTTCGGTTACAAACCTAAACGAGTTTAATTTTTTCCGTTTCATCAGACATTTATAAAGACTCATCTTGGGTTGATGTTTCTGCATATTTTACGAACTTACTAGAGCTCTGGAAGCGAAAAATCTACCTAGAATGGTTGTCTTTGTTTGAGCAACATTTCCTTTAAATTACAGTGATTCCTGGAATATTTATCTGAATGGCAGATGGTGTATACGATACATAAACAGAGATACTAGTGGGCTGACTCAAGAGAGAGAGAGAGGTTCAATCTCGCGCGTCTGTTTAAAGAATGTTTGTCCATGAGATACATGTTGTATCTTGCATGGAACATTGTTCTTGTTGAACATTGGTGTCTTGCATGTTTATAACAATGGAGAAAGACCTCATAATCTTTCCCTAAAGGACAGCTCTAGCAGTTTAGCAACTTTTTTACCCTTGTTAATACTGTTCACAAAATTGTATTTCAAACTTTGAAATAAAAAGGGGGAAGCATGTGAATGAATAATATTTCACTTCCATACTTTTATTCTTTAACATTTGAGAAGTTAAATACTCTGGGAGTCGAATTGTTGTAAATATCTTTCAATCGGCAACACGGAATCTATAACATACGCATCGGTAACACGATGACATGCACACCTGGAATGATCAAGAGGTCCTTGCTTCTCCTTTTTTGTAGTAATTGAGTCTAAGCAAGATTTGAAAGAGGAATTCCACGAAACAGAAGACTCAGAGACGGCCAGCTTGCTTGTGCATCATTATTTTATGAAGTTTACCGGGCACCACTCCTTGCTAATGGTTCTGAAAAATTTTACTCATCATTTTTACCTTCGGTTCTGCTTTTTATGACGTAGATTATTGGCGTGGTTCCATATATGTAGTTATTCAATGATACATTTTTTGACCATGTGATGTCGTTGCCTTCAATCATTACATGCAACCCTGCATTTCGTATTATTATTACTCGTAAAATATATATTTTTCGGCTAACTAATGCGGTAAAAACTCTCAGCTCGACCTGGTCCTGCTGTGAGGATCGTTGTTCTTTGTTCAGTATAGCCTAACACGCAATAGTGTCGTATTTTTATTTTTGTTGCTAGTGTCCTCGGTTGAGTACTGTTTCTTAAGATGTAGTCCTCTTCCCAAGCTGCAAAATTGCCTCTCTTTACTCCTAGAAATATGAGCGGCTAGATTACTATGCTTAAGATTTATCGACCATGAGCTCCAGTCTTATTAGGAGCCTCGATGTTCGTACTCTCAAATTGCAACCACTTCAAATGTTTTTTGAAACAAAATGCGCTCATCGCTCTGGTATTTGAAAAAGTCTGTTAGTTTTTAAGCTGCAGCGTCTAATTTGCATGATGATAACTAATAAAATGAAGATATATTGATAAAGTTCACCATGTTTACTCAAAAACGTGTCCGAAACCAGCTCTACTTCTACTCGTGCAAAATGTAGTTCTTGTCCTTTAATTTAATAACTACTGTGATCATAACTTCAAAGTTATTCGTTGTTACCACTACATAATAATGCTGGGCATGACTCGTTGGTTTCAAAGAACGAAAATGTGCCCACAACCCAAAGCAAAAACTTCTAGCATGAAACTCGGTTATCATGACGTACACTAACGTGGTCGTATACAAACTTCAACTCTTGCTCGATCCGTAATCATTCTAACAAAAATATTCCACTAGATTTTCCTTTTATTACTAAATATTGCATCAACTAGCAAACGATGGAGATTGTGTCCTTATCGTTTTATATAACCAAGCTAATTTCCTTTAACTTTTTCTGGCCCGACCAGTTTTCTGGTGGCTTGATTGTGCAAGCCTGTCTGTGGAACAGTCATTGCTTCACAGTTTCCTCATTGTTGCTGAGTGATTGTAAAAGTTATGGACCAGGATGCTGGGAGGGAAAGTAGCCTCTAGAGTTTGTTGATTTCGTGAATCGCGTTTCCTTAAAAGTTGTTAGTCATGTATTCATGCAAGCTCAAGTGATATGTAAATACACTTTTCAATAACTTGTTTTAAATTGAGCTCTCATTTGACAGTATATCTATATTAACAACTGTGGCAGAAATAGACATTTGAAATCGTTTTCTTCTGCTTTTGTATCTTTGCTTTATGAAACGGCTGTTACTAGGACTTTCTCTAACGACGGGCTCACATATTCTTCTTTTCAACGAAAGAATTAAACTTATTTAATGCGTTACAACTCCTTAATACTCTTAGTAAGGGCTTGAGTGTCACAAGCCTTAATACTCTTAGTAAGGGCTTGAGTGTCACAAGCCTTAATACTCTTAATACTCACAAGTCACTCCACGTGTTTCCTGCGTGCCCTGCTGTGCACTGCCTCGATACCCTTGCCCTGAAGGTTGTCTGGATCCCTTCCAAACCCTCCTTCCCTTCATCCCTTCCCCCCCTGCTGGGGTACTGCATCGGCCACTGCCTCAACCCGCGGCTCCTCAACGCTTGTCGCCGAACGAAATAAAAGTGTGTCTCCAGAGGCGGCCCTGCATGCCGAGTACCACATTAATGTTGCTGCTTATGCATCAACTTGCGTTGATTTAGCTCGGAGTATATCAGTGCAGTGCATATCGAAACTAAAGTATTTCATATTTACATAGTATTTTTGCTCAGAACATTAGATATTAGTTGTGTTGTATATGTCTCTAGAATCTTTTTATTTTGTTATCCATTATTTCAAGTATTCCCACTTCTGGGTTTGAGTAATGCATCTCAATGCATAATTTGGTGCTGCCAGAACACCCATGACAGTCTTTTGCTACATCATGACTCAGCTGAACTCATCCTGCATCAACTCGATCTCTCGCGGTCTGTTCACTCATCACTCAGGCTGTGCTTCTTTTTTTCTCTAGAACATGGACCATTCTTTTTTTGAGGCCTTAAAAAGCTCGGCGTGTTTTGTTTGCTAGTCTGTCTCACAGATCAGCCTCTGCCCCGCTACCAAGACACAAGGAACAGTTTTGGTAACACCGGCAGCCCCCGTTTCAGTGCTTCGCATTACTAAGAGTACTGAAGTACTGGGTGCATGGATTTGTCGTGGTTTCATATCACTTGGAGTACTGACGTACCGGTTGTCTGTGCTCGTGGACAGCTTGTCATTGTCGCTTTTGCACTACTCACTTCTTCGTAAATATATCGAAACACTTGTAATTTTTATAGGTACCACATCCGTACAATCTCGTACACGTATGTATATGCACTATTACCTTAGTAAATAGTGTCAGGACTACAGCATTCCGCATGCTCATCATCTGCTCGGCAGCCTCATCTGAACTTGTGACTGGAGAACCAGTCGTGCGAGTTGCCTGAAATTTACACAAGAAAAATAAGTTGTAGTCCAGCCCGACCAGACACTTTAAAACCTAAAAAACTTCCCAGTAAATACGCCTTTTTTACTGGGAAAAGATAATACTAACAACAGTATTCTCGGTTTCTATTGGGAAAAACTTATCAATAATTTACTTTAGGATGAAACTCATTGCAGAGAAGTGATTTAGTGTGAGTAATTATAGAGTTAATGAAACCATTTGGATATTGAAATAATTCTGGTTGACAGAACACCGTGTAATAATAACAAATTATTTCTACCGGCGCTTTAGAGATGACATTCTCAATGCAAATGACAAAATATTGAACATGAAAATAAATTAACTTCATATAAACTCGTACGACTTTTTTGAGTTCTAAAAGCTTTACTAAATGAATTAAATATTAAAATGAAATTGTGGTATCGCTGCCGTGGCTACTTCACTGCTCATTAATCACGTCGTGTTCTTGTTATTTAAAAGTTCTTAATTAATTAGCGCAGTGTTGTACTGACGTACAGAGGTGACCTTAATTTTAAATGAGACGATGTTGAAAATAATAATTCGAAGAAATTTTGTCTAAATGAAGTGGCTTAAGCTCAGCACGTGAGGCATCCTGGGTGTCTCGAAAATTCCTTATTTGAGTTTCTCGATATGAATTGAGGAAAACTTTTCAGTGTATTACACTTTCATACCTATAACATACTAAACTGAAGAAATAAAATTATGATAAGCAATTTTGTCAAATATCATGTCTGAAGTTTTATAAATGTCATCAATGTTTGTCGTTCAATATCAGCTCTTGTTTCTTCAGCTTACTTTCTGCTTGGAAATCCGTCGGGTTTCTGGAGTCTGGAATCTCGGGATAATTACTGGGCGCGCGCAGCACTTCTAAGCGTTGCGTTCTAGGAAGAAGTTCACGGTTTTATCTTCTTAAGGCCGTGCTTCCCTTACGTGGAACCTTCCATGAACAACTTACTCGATCTTAGAAAACACTTTTTTCTGTTCTCTTCCGAGGGATTTTACGTCTATATATCATAATGAGACTCACGTTAATCTTTCTGGATACTCTAATCAAGTCTTTCAAGTTGATATTTCGTTAAAGGCTACCTAGAGTACCGTGTCAAAAATTGCAGCGTGCATACATCTAAACCGTCTAATCTTAGACTTCACTTAGTAATAAATCTTACTAGCATTGTAGTTTTTACGGTGTGAAGTATCCATCGTAATCTCTAGATTGCTGTGAATATTTGTCGCGTCTTTTGTTAATTTTTTGAACTTTGAAAGAGCGCCTTTCAGTTTCTCATGCTTGCTGGAGCTAAAAATGTGTTGCTCACTGTACAGGTAATAGATAGGGTACAGTTTTTTCGCATAAATTGACATTTGAAGCGGGTATTAAGTTTCTTTGATGTGCCGATAGTTACATTAAGGGCATACGTGATAAAGACAACGTCCAACGTGCTAACATTTCATGTGACTGTAGCCTATATATATGTGTATATATGCATATATATACATACATATATGTATATATATACATATATATGTATATATATATATAAATAACAGAGAGTCCAACTTGAACCTCTTTGTAAGGAATAGAAAATTGCTCTCTCTCTCTCTTTGACTTTTGTCTTCTTGTTTTCGTATCTGAAGGTGTCTGGGGCCTTGTGTAAGCAGCAAGATTACAGATTACAGGTGGCGCTACAAGTGTCCGCTGGTCGTGCCTCACATGCCAAGTGGCCTCCGACCTGTTCACCAAGAGTTGGGACTATGAAATCCTTCTCTTCCAACCCTTAATATAGCTTCAGAATGTTCGATCTGAGGTACACATCACTACTGCTTACCAATGTGAAGCCACGAATGGTGGATTCTTGTTATTTGACTTCAGGGTGCATCATTTGAACAACGGACTAGGTAAAATTACTAGTTTCGCCAATTTGTTTACGGCAAATTTCTAAAATGAGGGATAAAAAACATAGATTTAAATTTTGCGGCCCTGTTTGTAACTGAGACATAATTCTCCAAAGAAGCCTTTGCCCTAAAAGGCAAAAATATTATGTATTTTTAAGCAATTGATTTCAAATTCCTATTTTGTGGCATCAAGCATAAAAATGATTTACCTGCATATCAACTTAGCTGTATTTTTTCGATTCTTGTATTCACACAGGGAAGCTAGGGAAACATGAACTGAACCATCATACATACATCTGACAATAAATTTTGACTTTACCTCTGTCTATTGCCTAGCTTTTCCAAATTCTGTGGTCTGCACATGGATTTACGAAAGTACCTACTATGTTAGAGATGGTTCCCTAGGTGCTAGGGTCATTGCAGTTCCTGCTGTGTTAGCGCTATTGCGTTTTGCTTTCAAGACTGACATCAGGATTTAAACTCTGAAAGCTCAAGCGTAGTTGCAGTGCCAGTAATGATCTTCGACACTCTTTGGGATTGGTCCTAAACAGCTTTTACGTTGACTTCCACTAACTATCCAGACTCCAAGTCCCTCACCTTCTATAATTCGGACCAATACTTTATGCTCTGTTTAATTTTGTGATAATTAAACTACAATATAGTGCACATAAAAACGAACTAATTCCATAGCTTATTTTAAATTTGTAGGAGTTTTTTTGCAAACCACGTTGAGGTTAGTTAGAAATCTAATGTGTACCTAACCCTTAAGGGAAAACACGGCTGTCGGTAGGAATTCCTATTCTTTGTACTGCACACCAGGTGTACCCGTTTGCTTGTTTTCCTTTACGTCTCTGCAACATTTACAGTTTTCGTATTCACGCCGACACTTGAAGTTATTCACAAAGTTTTCATGAGAATTGATTTTTTGTGAGGCTTCTATAATTTTAAAATTCAAATTATGTACCATAAATGGCCAGTGAAGACCAAAAAATTGGTGGATATCTTTTTTGCTGCATCTGAGTAGTAAGTCCTCTGCTTCATCATTTTCTCATTTTTCCTGGTGTGTATTAAACATTGTGTTCAAATTGTGAGTTATCTCTCATATTGTTTGCTAAATGCCGTGATGAAATCTTCACTTACCTTTTCGGACTTGTGAAACATCCACGAGTGTCCATGCACCTCCCACGGCATGCTTGCGTATTGATCTACACTGCGTACCCTCCCTGCACACCGCGTTTGTACTGCTGCGTTCCACCTCACCATGAGTAATGCGTACGCGAAGTGGAAAACTAGGGGGCTGAGATCTTCCACCTCTTAGAGTACACCCACCATACATGTCTCGTCGATTTGGCATAATGGCTATTCATTTTCTAGTGCAAATTAAGCTAATTCTGATTAAAACATTGCGGATGAGAAATGTACATTCTAGTTCGATAATAATTTATTTCATTTCTGGGAGGAAAGTTGGAAATTAGACTACCTGGTGCTTACTGCATTGCAAAAGTGCTAGTCTACAACACGTTATAGAAAACATTACGGTTTGCATCGAGTCCTAAAGAGAGAATCCAATTTATGTTCGTCGTGTAAATGAGACACACATGTACTTACAATTAACGAAATAAGTTTTCTGTGTTTTCTAAAATTTCCATGGTTGCGTGCTGGTAAATTTGACCCATATTAGCGTTCAATATTTTTTTGACCTATAGTTGACCAAACGCGGACATCTACGTATATTTTTGCACTTTTTGAACCAAAAACTGAATTTTGTTCAAAATTTCATACGCACCACACAGCTGCTCTCTCAGACTTAATATAAAAGGTGTACTATGGAATGTTTTATTATGTCCGGTGCGTACCAGGCAGTGTTTCAAAAGTGTGCTTCTTTGGAGGAACAAATGCAATGAAGCTCTGAGATAAAGTGCTCAAAATACGAGTATTTACTGTCCGATCAGCCATTCAGATTGTGTGTAGATATTGAACTGTGGG
>VCRD01000237.1:77003-136986 GCA_006783055.1 Trinorchestia longiramus
CGAATTGATGACCATTATTATTAACGAGACATGTTAGCCACGGTGTTAGCCAGTACATTTTTTTGAGACACCCTGTATTTACTGTCCGATCAGCCATTCAGATTGTGTGTAGATATTGAACTGTAGGGAAAATAAATATTGCTGCATCCAAGTAAGTTTGAGAAAAATCAATTTGTTTCGCTAGAAAATCCAAGAAAAAATCAAAAGTGTTCCATGCCAGAGCGAAAACTTCAAGGTAAACATATTTTCTGAAATTGATTTTGTGTTCTTTCAGTTTAGAGAGCCACCATGTATGTGTAATTGCCCTGAACAGCTCATCCTCAAAATGCGTGGCTCTCAAATTGCGTCAATTCTCTAGGCTGTTCTACAATCCTTCCTCTTTTACAATCATCTGAAGTAAGCGTCTTAACGCAGTTCGACTTACATGTTCAATATTACTCAACTGTCCGTCGGTAGATTACGATTGAACATAAATTCGGCTTTGTCTTGGCTGCTCCATTTTTCTATGTGTCAAATTTTAACGAATGGGATGCGAGAAAAATATAGGACTGTATTTTAGTATCTGTACACCTCAGAGCTGTTTTCCAGAAAGTTTTTCCTAGGAAATGAACTCACAGTTTTGATAGATCATGCACTGGTAGAAACAACACCTATCTTCCCTCTGGCTAACGCACCAGCTCTGAATACCAAGAACATGTTACGCAAGCTTCCTACTGAGCTTCATGCTCTGAGCTGTGTTCCAATAGCCACACATTTTTTACACGTGCATCTGACACCTTGGCGTGTTTTGCGCAGTGACTAGAGACTTAAATATCGTAGAAATTGTCATCTTTTTGATCGTTTTGATGATTTATCGCTTACTGTTTGCTCAGTTTCCTTTATTTTAGTATGTTTGTACTTTTTCCCAACAGGTTTTTATAAGAAGTTATTTACAACAGTGCACTGTGAAAGATGACTATACAAAACATGAATTTAAAATAATCATGAGATTTCTCTGTATTTTTTAGGGCAAAAAATAGCTGTGAATGTCCCGGTAAAGAACCTCGGTTTACTTTAGCAGTGCATGCTTATCGATATGAGTAAGATATCACAAACTCTGACCTTGATTTTCTTGCATTTCTACTGCCTAACCTAAATTTGATCATTTACCAATTCCTCGAGGACTGTTGACTTGAATCACAACTCATGATGAATCACTGATTGTAAATTTTCTTACAGGTGCGTTTTTGATCCCGTACCTGATCATGATGGTCGTGGAGGGTGCCCCACTCTTTCTCATGGAGCTCGGCATCGGTCAGAAGATGCGCATGGGATCTTTAGGCGTGTGGAACAACATCAGTCCGTGGTGGGGAGGCATTGGCATCGCTTCCACCATTGTGTCGTTTTGCGTCGGTCTTTATTATAACGTCATCATAGCATGGTGCTTCTACTATCTCTTCAATTCTTTCCTGGTGAGTGACTAGTTTTTCATATCAAAGTCATCTGTATCACAATGCATCACGTGCTAAGTTTGATAACAATGTTTATGTTCAAGTGTACATAAACCGTTTGAAAAATGGTATTTGACTAATCTCTTTATGCTCTTCTGTTATTTTCAACCACAGTCTACTACGGAAAAACATATAGTGGCCTTTCATACTTACAATTTTGTATTCCTTCACATTACTTGCGCTGCTGTAACTTTTTCAAAATCTAAGTTCCGGTTGAAAATTTTTATGAACTCATGTCAGGATGAAATACTCTTGGTGGGGAATTAGTATTTTAGTTGATATCAATAGTACGAGAAAAATGTGCGGCATGTAGGGATCCCTTAAGTGATGAACAGAAGAGTTTACAATGTTACACTGTACATTGTAAGTCCTGTAAAATTCTTCATTTTAAACACTTCTAACCATCCTTTTGGAACGTCATTGTTGTCGATGGTTAAATAGAACTCTTGAATGATGTGTTTGAGATTATAATGGCTTTAATTATTCAAATTTTTATACACCCGTAGGGATTTATTTTCTAAATTAATGAAATCATTTTTCCTGAAATATTTTCTGCCAACATTCACTCAAATTAAAAATAATTTGTTGAATACTTTGACCACAACATTATTTACATTACTGCTACATTCAACAACATCGATTACTTCTATTGTACAGGGTGTCCCAGAAGAAACTGACCCTTTTGATTTGCTAATAAAACGAAAACTATTAACGCTAGGATATTGAAACTTGTTTTATTCGAAAGCAAAACCTTTTTATGCTGTATTAGAACTAGGTTTTGAATATAGTGTCTTTTAAATGATGGCCATGGTTGTTTTGACAACTTAGGGTTCGTTTCTTTGTCGTTTCCATAACGCTCCTTAGTGTATCAGGCGATAGTTGTCTTATTTCAGAACATATGTTGTTTTTAAGTTCTTGCAGATTTGTTGGATTTGTTACATAAACCCTTGACTTCAGGTAGCCCCATAAGAAGAAATCGCATGGGGTCAAATCTGGAGAACGAGGGGGCCAAGGAATGTTACCAAATCGTGAATCAAATGATTTGGAAAGCACTCATTTAACAATGTCATCGTTTCTCTTGCTGTATGGGCCGTGGCTCCATCCTGTTGAAACCAAGTATTGCGTAGGCCATGTCTCTCAATTTCAGGAATTAGAAATTCGCTAATCATAGTCCAGTATCTTTCACCATTAACTGTTACTGTTGCGCCATCATTATTTTCAAAAAAGTATGGGCCAATCACATTGGAAGCAGTTATCCCGCACCACACCGTTACACGAAGAGAATGCAGCGGCCTTTCTTGAATTTCTCTTGTATTTTCATCGCACCAAATTCTAGAATTATGTCTATTTACATGGCCAGACAAGTGAAAGTGAGCTTCGTCAGAGACGATAATAGTTTCGATGAAAGAGGCATCCTCACGCAAACGAATAAAAGATTCGGAATAATTAACACGACTGTGATAATCATTAGGCAATAACTGTTGGATTAATTTAATTTTGTAAGGATATAACTTCAAGTCTTTTTCAAGAATGCGGTGTAATGTCGATCGGGAAACGGATAATTGAGTTGAATGTTTTTTGATGGAGGCTTTAGGATTATCTGTAACACTTGCAGAAACTCGCTCGATTACAGCTTCAGTTCGAGTTGATTTTAATCTTCCAGATCGTTGTTTATCATTAACATTTCCAGTGTCCGTAAATTTTCGATACACCGATTTAATTGTGTTCTTCGAAGGACTGGTTGTTGTTCTGAAATAATTTCTGTAATCACGTTGCACTTCTGTTGTTGATATTGTCCGTGTGTAGATTTGCAAAATTCTTATTCTTTCTTATTTGCAGTATGGAGACATGATGAAAATTAAGGGTTTGCAATGAAGCAAAAATCAAATGTCAAGCTGGTTCGTAAATAGGATACCAAGTATCCTATTGTGCCATAAAAAGGGTTTTCTTTCGAATAAAACAAGTTTCAATATCCTAGCGTTAATAGTTTTCGGTTTATTAGCAAATCAAAAGGGTCAGTTACTTCTGGGACACCCTGTAGTACATCTGTTAATGATACCTATTTCAAGACCACTTTTATTGAAGTTTCCGTTTTCTTGCAGAGCCCCCTGCCGTTCTCTGTATGTCCCACTGAGAAGGTGGGCAACCTCACTCTACCTGTAGAGGAGTGCGAGATGTCATCAGAAACTGCGTACTTTTGGTTCAGGCAAACTATAGATGCCGGTGACAGCATATCAGAACCCGGAGGTGAGTACTGATTTAATAATACGTATGTTCCCCTATATTTGTTTTTTAATACGCTCCATGAAGGTGATTGATTGTATTGAAATGAAATCATGAGTAAAATCAAAGAAAGAAATAATTAGATAAGTTTTAGGTGTCATAAATGTTCAATGAAATCTGAGGGATGTTTGCTAGAGAGTGAAATGAATGGCGGCCACAACTGAGCTAGTCAATGGTGACTCGTTCTAACGGAAACCCCTGATCGAACTTTAAATCTTGATTTGGAGAGACGCCTCAGTATCGCAATAGTCAAGATGCTTAATTAGTAATGAGGAGAGCAGTGGGTTTAGAGTGTGCTCCGTCAACTCACTTTTACGTGAAGCATTACAAAACTCTCCCAATGGCTTGATGTGTGAAGCCTTGACTATATGGGCATTATTTAAGTTCTAATATGGTTGAGTCATGCAGACTTCCTGCAACCGCGTTGCATGTTGTGGACAT
The DNA here is from genome assembly GCA_006783055.1 of Trinorchestia longiramus. Taxonomy (NCBI): domain Eukaryota; kingdom Metazoa; phylum Arthropoda; class Malacostraca; order Amphipoda; family Talitridae; genus Trinorchestia; species Trinorchestia longiramus. The sequence continues at coordinate 81,218 of VCRD01000237.1, forward strand.
CCTTCCCCTGTGAACGAACTATCTAATGAATGACTGACTACCTCTCCGATTTCAAGGAAAATTCCTGCATTTTCTACAGGTTAACACGCTCATGATATGAAGTTATCGAAATAGTATACATTTCTGTATTAGACATGACTCAGTTTAAACAATTAGTTGTAGTTTAAATTGTGTCCTGGTTTATATTTTCAGGAGCAAATGTACTTGTCATGTTTTAATATTTCTCTCTATAAATTAACTTACGATATTATTTCTGATTCGAACAGAGGTGAAATGGTGGATGGCTCTATGTCTCTTTCTGTCCTGGCTGCTCGTGTGGTTCTGCATCATGAGAGGTATTCAGTCGTCAGGCAAGGTAAGAATTTCTGTAGTTTTTCAATATCTTCTTATTTTTTAACTTAGCACACTATTTAAAATTTTCACACTCCTTGGCGGTCATTCTTGCGCTCGTCCGCCTGATACCTGCTTTGACATTCACGCTTCTTTCGTTGCTGAAAATGAACAGGACGCCTAAAAGTACCCATAGCATTTACACTGCTTGCACAGTCATACTTGACAGTTCGAGATGAGGTTCCATGGCTTCATAATTGTAGTGACGTCCGAGTAAAACTCCCACTTTCATATGACATAACACACCAGTTCATGGAAGCAAACTCAATCTATTTTTAGGAAGTAAAGTGATACTTTTCGTGTGCTGTAGTAGCTATATATGCAGTAACATAAGCTTAAGGAGATTCAAATAGGCTTGACCTCTAATAAAAAGATGATAATGAGCTGCAATGTGTCGTATATACATCATAAAGACTATGAATTGAACATATGTGTGACTTGTATCATATAATAACACTAGTATACAAGCAATGAATTAGCTCGGATAATAGCGCAAGTTAAATTTATTTAAACATTTCACTTACACTATGCATCTGAAAGTGATCTAAAAAATAATTGACGGATTGTAGCATGAACGCAACCAGTAAATTTGATCCAACTTTTTCCTGTCTTACAGGTTGTGTACTTCACTGCTCTCTTCCCCTACATGATTCTCGTAATTTTCTTCGGACGCGCAGTGACTTTGAAGGGAGCTGGCACTGGTCTCAAACACATGTTCACTCCTGACGTGAGTCAAACTGGGTCAACTGGGACTTGTGAGTAATTCCTCAGCCAGTTGTACAATAGAAACTCTTACGGAGTTTATCCTGATAAATGAACCGCAGTATTGCTGGTTCTAAAGCTTAACTTTTGTTTATACACTATAAGAGTTTCTCAGGTTGACAGCTGGAATTTGTAAGGCATCCGTTGTTTGGTTACGTTTCTGGAAAATCTGACTGATTTCTGCTTAATTTATTGGCCTATTTTGTTCAAACTTTATAAGAGTCATTAATGTGAAAATCTATGAATTACGTGTTTCCATAGTCTTCGAAAATCTCAAGGTATAACTCGGTCGAATAGACTAATGGAGTTTATGTCACTGAGTTGGTCGTAGAATTTTATGCTCATATTAAGAGAAGTTTGCAAATGAGTTGATAGGTCTCGCTTTTAAAAATGAGCTCATGTTTGCTAGTTCTTCAGTATTTTTTGGAAAACATAGCATAAATTATTGCGCCTCCGCTTACTAAGTCAAAACATATGTGTCTTAGCGGTAATTTGGATTTCCTCGTGGCTCAAAAGTGGACTAAGATTAATTTTTGCCCGCGGAACAGATGTCGAAGCTACTAAACCCCAACGTGTGGATGGACGCTGCGTGCCAAGTCTTTTATTCGCTTGGTCTGGCGTTTGGTTCCCTGATCGCTTTCGCCTCCTACAACCCCATGAAGAACGACTGTAAGAGGGACGCCATCTTTATGTGCGTCATTACCGTCTTCACTGCCACCTTCGCCACCATCGACATCTTCGCCGTGCTGGGCTTCAAAGCAGTCGCTAACTACGAAAAGTGCATCCATCAGTAAGTGTCCTACTCAATGCATTCAGACAGACTTGTCGAGTACACGCGTATGTTGTAATCTGCACACATACGAGTGACTCATCCTAGATGGAGGACGTCGATTTATGGCCTCACATGAGCGTACTTGTGTAAAATATTTAGAGGCATGGCTGACCAATTCAAAACTTTTCATTTTAAGTTCAGCGAATCTAAAGCTGTCATATGCAGTGCTTTTAGAACGTCAGATGTGAAAAGGTGAATCCCTGTCGATCGACTTTTCACCTAACCATACCTCTGTGACATCACTAGCATCATTCAAGACGCAGCTGGTCGTCACTTGATAATATTCCATGTATAAATTTACGATCACAAGTATTACGACCTCTGTTTGCATTTATTTTCGCAGTATTTATTCATTTTAAAGAGCTCAATTAATGTTCACTGGAGTGTTTAGACTCGACATTTAATTAACCACACCTTCTGAGTACACGAAATCATCCAGAACTGTTACGCTACTATAGTGTATGAATTGTTCTTTAAGGAATCAGTGTTTTTCTTTAATTCTGTGAATATTCAGAGTATCTATGTTGAGAGTATACTGCATTACGTTTTTCTCGTCATGGGTTTATTGCTGTATTTTTTGCCATTAAGAGTAAATATTAGGTCTTTTGTTTATTTCTTATGATTGATTAAAACCAATTTATTCACGGGTGGATATGAGGTAACCTACTATTACTCAGGCCAATGTGTTCGGATGCATTCAGTATCTACCAAAAATTCTGGTCTTAGGCAATGCTCAATACTTTTTTATTTTTTATCGTGCCTGAAGTGTTGTCAGTTTAGGCTTGTAATACAGACATCACACTGCAATGAACATCATTGCTGGATCGATATCGCGGGAAAACACTGCTAGGAAATGTGCCTGTCTAACACCTAGCGCCTAACAACAGCTTTCATTTGAGCTGCAGGAATTTCTTGATGAGATTGGAACTTGTGTTGCGTATCAACGGCTCGCTAGGCTAATATTACAAGTAATTTTCTTTGAGTTTTAGTTACGAACACCGAACGATATTATTCTTAAATAGTTTACCGCTTAATAGAAATCGATCTGATGTAATTCAACTTTTGAAACACTCAAAAACATAATGAATAAAGAATAAATAATTTCATTTTAAGCTATCACTAACTTTCACGCAAAGAAATTTATCTTGTTCTTTTCACCAAAGATCAAGAATGGGATAGATTGTTACAGCAATTATGCGGCTCACAATAACTTCTGTTGGTGCCCTTCATACGGGTCCTTCATGAGGGGCATGAGTGGTTGAGTGACAGAATACACATGCGTTTCATTTGAGTTTTTACCGACAGCAACGTAGGGAAACTGGAGAGCATCCTGAGCCAACTGCCACCTCACACTCAAACTGTCAACGTCACCGTCGACAACTACGAGGAAACTTGGCCTCTCCTCTACCCTCACATCAAAGAGATCTACGAGAACCAGACGCACAAGCACTTCCAGCACTGCAGCATTGAAGAACAGCTTAATGAAGTGAGTTGCTGCCTAATGAGGTACATTCCAGGTGAATGGAATCCATTGCAGCTTAATGAGATGTTCTGCAGCAACGTGAGGTGCGTTCCAAACTAATGAGGTACACTGCAGTTTAATGAGGTGCGTTGCGGCTTATTGAGGTGACCTGCAGGTTAATGAGATCAGCAGACTGGTGATGGTTAACAACGAGGTGTAACACCAGCAGAGGGTAAAGGAGGTCCGGCATTACCTGCTCTTTGTTCCATCCATCACTATCTCTGAAAACAATTGTAATCACCTACGCCATTCTCGTGCGCATCGAGCATCACTATTTTTTAAATATTCTCAGATGTTACTTTGTTGATGTCATAACCATAATTGCATTGTATTTGTATTATTTCTATGCCATATATTTCATCATTTTCTTATCTGAATCAGCACTGTCTTGCTCTCAACGTAAGAGTAAATTTCGTGTGTCTTCGCTCAAAAAGATCTTTGATGCATGTCGCTGTTTGCAGCCGCATTAGTTTGCCATTCTTCTTGCCTGGCATTTACGGTGGGGGAATACAGGCTGTTGCGATATTGCCCTTCATTCATCACTGTGATACATTACACGCTTGCTCTCAACCTTCTAGTATTTATAGTCCATTTCTCGATATTTCATCTTTCGCCACCTTTATATAACTAAAAAAAATCATTTTGCTTCTGTATCAATGACAGCAAACTTGCATGCAGTACCTAATATTTTTCTCACATAGTTATTTTTGTTCTTAGGTAAGTACTCGAATGATAGATAACTCTATTATCATTCAAAAGTGAGTTGAATCCAAACATCCATGTAAGAGTGGATAGAAATTCTTTAAGAACTAACGGTTAACCTAAAAAAAAAGATAACGTAACACTTAAGGTACGCATCATCGTCCATGAACCTGAGATTGATATATTTATGTTTGTTCCTAGGCTGCAGAGGGCACGGGTCTGGCGTTCATTGTGTTCACTCAAGCCATCGTTGAGCTTCCTGGCAGTAACTTCTGGTCCATAGCTTTCTTCATGATGCTGCTCGCTCTAGGTCTCGGCTCACAGTTCGGCACCATGGAGGGAGTCATCACTAACCTCTTCGACATGAAGATCTTCGCCCGAGTTAGAAAAGAAGTCCTCACAGGTAATAATTAATTATAATGGGAACTTTAACTTCCTTGTTGTACGTTGACCATTTAGATTACAGATTGTTGCTTTCAAAAGTCCTTTCCGAGGCTTATGGTGATTGCCGTTTTTTTATCCACGTAACCAGTGTAGCACTAAACTCTGTATCTATAAGACATGTAGTTACAGTATACATTATTGCTTTTAGCGCGGTGAAGTATCCACGCCATTATTTTCGATATAAAAAAAGAACCTTCTCACTCGACTCCTGCGTGGGAACTGAACGCATAGTGCATTTTTAGCCTCACGGGAATGATCCACTGATTGTTATACGTATACATGTCGGTTTGAATCTATGTACAAATATCAATACGTTTGTTAGACAAATACAGCCCACAAAAATGATTGTCTAAAATGTTCTGGCAAACTCGAAAGGGTTTAATGTTCCCATTGCCTTCAGGTCCTATTCTGACTTACTACTGCTTCTAGGCTCGGTTTGTCTGATCTCCTTCCTGATTGGCCTGGTGTTCTGCACTGGAGCCGGAGAGTACTGGCTCATGCTGTTCGATACCTTTGCTGGCTCCATGGGCCTTATCTTCATCGCTTTCTTCGAGGTTATTGTCATCTCGTACGTGTATGGCCACAAAAGATTTACCGATGATATAGAAAAGATGATTGGTCAGAGACCAGGCATCTATTGGCAAGCCACGTGGAGGTACATATCCCCCCTCACAATCTTCTCCATCGTCGTGTCTTCCATCATCTACAGATTTATGCATCCTCCCGAGTATCCTGCGTACAAACAAGAAAAAGTGAGTCAATCACTCTGATATTTCTGATAACTTCTGTTAGTTAGCGCTAGTGTGCGCTAGTGTTTATTATTTTTGTACGTTTTCTTCCTTGAACCTTTACCAAGGTAACTGCATGTGATCAGTGAACTTGCGCATTGCTGCTTTAAACTTGCTACACATGAAGCGTATTTGATGCTTCAGTTGCTCTACTTTTTGATTGCAACAGTCGCACGTTAGTGGGGAAAAACTCATCATCATGAACGAGTTATGTTATATAACTCTTACTTCTTACTTTATGCATGTCATCCCCACTGTAGCCTTGTTCAAATATAAAAAGTGAGGCTGTAGAAAAGTCTCTTCATGAATTCTCAAGTATACTGTTCCTTTGCCTCTAGTTTATAACTTCTTTTACGAGTTAAATTTTTAAGATATATTTACGGATTCCGCACTCAATGTCGTAAGTTTTCCTGTTTACAATTTTTTGTTTTCTGGGTCCACTTTACAGGGTTTTTAACTCCTGAGTACTTGCAAATTTTTTAATTAAACATCTTTGTTATAATCTTCTGAATAACTTTTCTTACTTCCCACTCCTTGTAACTATCGTATCTTCCTTACAGGCTGACAAATTTATATACTCGAACTGTCGCAAACCCATTTTTACATCTATGTATGTCCTCTTGTTCGTACAAACTTAAACTGCTTTAAGTTCGCTGCCCATTTATTATTATATGTTTTCACCTGTTGGTCTAAAAGCTTTGTGCCACACATGAAGTGTCCCTGTGATCTGCAGGCCATGGGTGAAATGGAGCTGTACCCCACCTGGGCCATGTTTGCTGCATTCGGGTTGCTGCTGAGTGGTGTGCTGCCAATACCCATCGTGTATTTCATGCGTCGCTTCCAGTGCATCAGGCTGGACTCTGACATCCACCAGGCATCCATCAAGAGGGTTGAAACCACCATGTCGACGCAGGGCATGATCAGAAATGAGGAGGTGAGGGGCAAATACTGTAACGACTTCATTTTTAGCTTCTGTAGGCTCGTAAATTGGCAATATTTTTTATAACAATCCTAGACCGAACAACAACCCTGTACCCTAGACAGAACACGACTAATATCTCCTTATATTGGGTGTAGGGTATACATTTTGTTTCACGTAGAGTGTACCAAATTCATGATGTACGATGCCATTATTGAATTTGGTTCGAAATCTACGCATGCTCTCATTTAAGGGACTTTGTAAGGAAATTATATGATAAATATTATTATTTGAACGCATGAAAACTTCCCACCATTGTGAGCTCAAATGACATCCGTTTTAAGACGCACAGCTAAACTAAGTTGGAGTACACTATGGTTTATCCCTGAATTTCTTCGTTTTCTTAAACATATGATACATCATCACCAGGCTTGCCTGGTTTATCTGATATTTTAACTGCGTAAAACTGCGAAATATTTTTTGTTTTAATCGCTTGTCTAAAAATAGTTTTCTTAATCCGAAATCCACTGCGTCCTCCCCAACTTGATAAGCCTACACTATTTCATAGGCTTTATCCCTACGGTTAACAACCAGCGTATCAGAATCGCTCTATTATTTTAATCTACAGGCATCATTTCCTGTTTAAACGCTTTATAAATGGCGTCTCTAGGTTCACATATAATGATCATTGAAATCCGTTGCATCATTTGAAGGAGGAATTTATACCTGAGCTATGTTCAGAGTACATAATGGGGTTTAAGCTGTAAAGTTTCTATCATTCTTGGGCGGATGTTTCACTGTGTATTGCTTTTATGCCTAAATTCTCCTTGAAGAAGTTCTCAATGGACGTTGTGTCTTTAATAGTTAACGTACCCTAACGTTAACACATTCCACGACACCTAAGAATGACGTGTAAGAACGAGTAAGCGTCATGTAACTCTAAGCTTAAGAGCATTCATATCGCTTTGGGTTTATCCTAATTGCTTGACTTCTGTGTTGCTTTTAAAAAAGGCATTTCTAAGATACCTCTGTTCGTGCTTCTATCAATGGAATGTAGAAATCTTACACCGTTGTTCACGTTTGTATTGATTAACTGTAAAATCCTCATTCCGTTGTTTATAAAGGGTCATACTTTTATTTCATCTTCATGCTTTGCAGGAACTGACTCATTGTCCATTACGTAAAATTCCCTTATTTATTTAGCTGTAGTTTACCCTGTTTTATGTGAAACTTGTACTCCCCTCTCAATTAATATTGATAATTAATTGTTTTTAATTTATTGCTTGGATAAACCAGCAGAATTTACACAAACCACTTTGATATATATATGTATTTAAGAGAAGTATTGTTCATTTTTATAATAAATCAACACATTGAACTGAATCATTTGGTTACCACTGCTACATTGATACAAAATATTTACAAGGACTATTTGCTTATAGTGTCTCGTTCATAATGCATATTTTAGAACATTATTTTGCTTAAGGGGGAAATTTCAGTAAAGTAAACTATTCTAAATTCAAGTATTTAAAATAATTAGTGTTTTAATTTTCAAATCTACCCGTCTTACTTCTCTTCATTTATAAAAAATCTCTACTGGTCTTTGACTTCGTCGTTCATTTCTTGTGCAGTGATAGTGTTGGATTCGTTAGAATGACGTATTTAAATTCGAATATCTTTCATAGTAAACATTCATGCATTACCATTTTGAAGTGCAAAACCTTAATAACTTGCACAATGTTTAGGTTGCAGACGTCTAGTATTTTTTCGAAGAAAACAATTTGTTCCGTTCAGAATAATAACATTATTTAAATGGTTCCGTATTTCTTCAGGTGCAACTTGGGTTCACCGTGTGAATTTCGGGTAGTGGTGTTGCAATGTTCTCTTGAACAGACACACTCAGAAATAGATGAGGTGTGCGACCAGACTTTGTCTATGTTAGGTCATACATTTGGTCTTCAATATTCACTTTACATTTATTTTGGCCTCTTACACGCGTTCTTCTCATTTCTACGCTATTTTCTGTGATTCTTCACTCTACCTCCATCTATTCAACTGTCGGTCATCTCTAATAAATCTTTTACTTTTAATTTCATCGTTTTTTATTTATTCTTTCCATTTTTCTACTTCGCTATCCCGCCTCCATCTCCGCTATCGGACCACTTCTTCTCTCATGAAGAGGAACAGTACAACTTTCAGTTCTCTAGCATTCAACCAATCGCTCTTTCTGTTCTGAATCATGCTGCCTTCATGCTCAAAATATAATAAATTTTCAAAGTTATGGGAAAGTGCTAGACTCTCCCCTCCGTTTTCCGTTTCATCGCAATACAAACATTCAAAAATTACTTTAACTATCTACATTTCTCAATGAGTAGCGGGGTTAAATAATGCAAGTAGTGGTTCCTTGCTGACTATGATGCCGGAGGAAATATTGAAACAAAGCACATGGTTACGTAACGATTGTAGGCATCCTGTACACGTTATTAAGTCTTCATAATCAGGTACTTGATAGTCAAAAGGTAGGGTGAAACGAGCACTTGAAATTGGGAAAAATTTTAATTTGAGCGAGAAATTTCAAGCATCTAACTTGATTGTTTTCTATTTGTAATATTTCTTATGGCAAGTATTATTATTTTGCATTTGATTATGTTCAACAAGATTCAGGGAAAATTCCATATTTTTACTGTCTATTACTTTAATACTCTGTCAGTTGATTTCGTCTGGACATATGGCGTAGTCCTATACATATTTAGGTATGAACACGAGTAATGTCTGACATCGACAATTATTTTACAGTCTAGTTATTAGCGATCTAAACTAATGCTCTCTGATTTATATCTTTAATATGTAGTTTAAATTATTGACATTGTTATAATCTTGGGGACTTGGCAGACAGTGTTATTTGACTGCATACGTACTCTCAGATCCTCTAGCTACTGTCAGTGGGAAAGAGAGGACAACGCCGGAAGCAGTTATTCGATCATTTTATTTCTATCTTCACGTCCTTCTTAGAACTTTTGTGAGTTCAACTATATAACTAGCACAAGGAAATAAAGCTAACGCACACCACCTTTAAATTCTTGAGGTGGGATCATGCGAAAAAGTGACTAATTTTATTCCTCACTCAGATCTAGGGAGGAAATCCTAGAATGGTAATCATACCTGTCCACGACAGACAGGAAGAGAAAGAGTGCAAAAATAGAAAAAATGAGAGATAATCGGAGGAAATCCGATGTGAACGCTTTTTTTGTGATGAAATGAAAGAGAAGGGATTCTGATTTCGTGCACTGTACGTTTTGTTACGGTCAGTTGTCATACGGTCAGTTTGATTCTTACTCTGATGAGAATGCTTGGCTTCTCCTTCCAAAGGCTTGTTTTTGACGGAAAATTTCTCTTCAGTTGCAGCGGTGTGACACCTCCGACAGTGAATGGACGAATCTCTTCTCGAATAGACTAAACTCGGCCACCAGTCTCGACCTCTAGGGGCAGGTTAGCGTCCACCCTGTGGCCGTGGCAAGCACGCCCTCGCCAAACATTAACATTCCAGTAGAGGATGGATTAATATTACTTAAATAAACGCCTAGCTTCTTTATCGTGTAGTTCACTCTGCAGTTTATATGGATTTTATCCGAGTTTGAAAAGTGGAGTTCAACGATTGGGTGGTCGAGTGTTGACTGACTTTTCAATCTCTACAACTATCTATTAAATTGCTGTTGAGTTACTCGTAAAGATGCTGATCGTTTTCTCGAGTCAAGTTAACTTGTACATTTTAATATGTGCTGAAGTAAGTGTACTGCTGCAAAGGAATACTTGTCATTAGTATTCTCAAGTCGAAAATTATTGACCTTTGGTTACGTCCAGTTTTAAAAACTTTTCATCCACACGATGTTTTTGGCGTGGCTAAAGTATAGAGAGTTCACAGCAACTAACGAGTTCAGTTTGCTTCGAGGAAGTTCATTATAAGTTCGTGTTCCAATTACGAGTGGTTTTCAGTCGTTTAATTCCTAACAGTCTGGTGGCCGAAGTTTGAAAGCTATTTCTTTCGTGTTTACCTCTGACAAAACTGACTATTTTCTTTTCAATTGCGCATCCCCAACTATTGTGTGAAAAATTGTATTGTGTACTTCCGAAAGCTGCGTAAACCGCTTTTTAATTAATACGAATTGTCAATTTTTTCTAATTTCTTCAAGTACATGAGATAGAGTAACTTCCATTGCTTTTGTGATCTATCAACTACACTGACGCATATTCTTTTCATACAAATTTTTGAACAGGTGGAAATTTTTAATTGTAAAGATTGTCTTGCTTGGATTAGCATTAAGTTTGTGATATTAACATGGTGATTTAATGGCAGTTTATCCCCTTCATTGACTCTTTAATTAAGCCTTGTTCTCATGGCACTTCGCTCCTTCCATGCAACCCGCCCTTCGGCAGGACTTAGTTGGAGAAGTCGAGTGTAATTGGTGTGTTTTGTGCCCCAAGTCTCTGCTTTGTGGACTAATCACTTACAAAAATAACAATTATGAGGTAACTGTTCCATCTGGTTGTGGTGTGCCTAGAATATACTCATACATACTTCATATTGTTCATTTTAACTAACACCCTACGCACAAACTTCCATGGCATGAAACTTTTAACTTGATTAACTGAATCTGTGGCTCCCATCACGCACTCAATCCCTCCTTAATTTCACTCTTGTGTACCGACAACTACTTTTCTTGACGCGTACCGACAACTAGTTTACTTGACGCATACAGACTAATTTTCTTGACGGGTACCAACAGCTAGTTTTCTTGACGTGCATCAGCTAGGTTAAAAATTTCTTTTTTATTCCCACTTCAGGTCTATCGTTAGGAGCATGTCTCCATTATCTACCACAAATTAAATGGATTTGCTTTCTTGAGCCATATTTGGTGGGGGCATTCACAACGTAAAATGTGTTACTGAATGAGGCTCGCTCTTAATAAAGACTTGAACTCAGCCACAAAGCTCAAGACCTCATAGATTTTCTTAAACTTAGTATTGAAATCATAATTTGGCGATAAAATATGTAACCGATTCATTGTGGTCAGCCTAATATTTTTAACTGAACATATTCTATTACCACTATAGTTCACAAAACATTCCACTATAAAATAATCTATTGAATTTTCTCATATGTAATACAGAGAGTTGTGAAGTCGTTCCTTCAGCTTCTTCGAGATTCAGGTTGAAACACTCAAATTATTGATGACAATGAAATTGAAAGAATAAAAAAGTTTAATTATGAATACTATAGCTCCAAATCGAAAGCATAACAAGAAATAAAGTTTTTCTATTCAAGTTTCAGAATTGAAGGCATTTCTTATAAGTTGTACCTCACTTCTGATGTTTCTTTTCTTTCACGCTGCACTCTTTGCACTTCATAGCTCCCCAGAAACGACTCGGGGATATGGACTATTTATAAGTCGAGTGAGTATTTGTTTCCATTCCTTCTCTTTCATTCGAATTATTTCCTAGGTCAGCAACATTTCCCTCGTAGAAAAGGATATTTCTTGTATAAGTTCGACGGACACACGTAAGCCAGTTAACACCTGTGCACAGTATCCTGATATGAATATTTTCATGTCAGTTAATATTTCTATGCATTGTAAACAAGTTGAGATGACGGGTTCAAGTACAATTCTTTTTCTTGTGGTTGATTGCAATCAAGAAACCAATTTATTTTCAAGTCGCACAGAAAAAGCTTAAAAATTTTTTGTAGAATTTTCACGACTATATCAACTAATTTTCTTGGTTCAAATTGTAGGGTACTTTTATGAGCTAAAATTTGCACATAAATAGTGCTAACTTCACTATATCTTCGATTTTCAACTTGGACGTTTCACAAATTTTTAGTTTGCGCTTTAATCATAATGCTTACTTGACAGCCTCAAAAATATTCATTATCTGAATTATATTGAGGAACAGTGAGATGTATTATTATCTTGCTCTTATTAATTGTTAATGTGTTGAGGTAAATTGTCTCTCAATTTTAACCACATATACTTACATGGTTAGTCATATCAGTTATTAGATCGAAGACTAATATTTAATGGTGCTTGCTCAATTTATCTTGCTTCAAATGGCCACATGCACAAGTATGCACATTTGTGTTCGCTTTAAAATTTCTTGAATAACTTTAAAATAGATCTTAAAAGGCCACTGAAGCTCAAGAGGCGCTTAAATTCGCTCAAAAAATGTTTTTATCAACATTGTATCATCTGTTCAGCAAAGAATAAATACTCGTAAATAAGTACAAACACACCCAATGTGGTGTGTTTCCAGTGCGACTATACATTAATGTATCATACATTGTCTAGTTAAGGAATTATACATGTGAAAATAATGTCAAATTAATACATGGCTGATGTTTTAATTTTAAAAACAAATATTCGTAAATGAATAGGATTTTGCTCACTGTTATGCTGCAATAATTCTGCTCCTATGAGGTTAGAAAAAGTTTACTTTAGTGGTACTTACTCTATAGTGATACCCTTACCACACCTTAACCCTCGTCTACTGAGGGTAACTTTAGTTACTGTTGTGTTTAAAGCAAATAAAGATATCTTTGCTGGCTGTATGACAGTGACATGAATGTCGCTACCTTTGTGATTGCAGCACGCAAAATTAATTTTTCTTACTTTGAACCGTCGAAGACAAAGCGCTAATTAAAGCAAATTTCGTTACTCGAAAAACTGAATCACGAAAATCTATGGCTACAACACTCTTGCTGTTTGCAAAGGTGTCCTATTTTGAAGGTGATGTGACCCACGTTGATGTCTTCAGGTAGATGTAATGTGTGATCAGTGCAATACAGCTCACGACAAAGAACCCTATCTTGTTAGTGATAACATCTGTTTCGCATAGGACGGAGAAATGTTAAATTGATGGAATAAGAAAGACTTTAGACTAGTAGTTACGGTTCAGTAAACTAATAGGTAATCAAAAAGTATATAAAATATAATGTATGGCACAATATTAATGCGTTTAATTTCATATATCGTACTAATTAACGATCAAGTAACGCCATCGTACGTTCAGTCAACCGTCCATCAAAACTTTTGTACGCCAAACGACATGTTTTAGGATTTTCAGTAGCTTACTGCGTTCAAATTTAGAAGTGTTGTGTTATCAGGCAAGAACTTCTTGGAAGGAATGATGTTCGAATCTTCGAAAGAAGCCGTGCAGCGTCCAACCAATCAGGGAGCGGAAGCAAGAGGATGTGCTGAGTGACGTGGTGGGGAGTTAGCTATCATCTATGCTTGCGATGTTGTAACTAGAACTGCGTTTTTAGCTCCTAATTCAGCTGTTATTTTTTCCAAACTTCTTAACTTCGTCTCAAAAACGGGCAAATTGTACTTAAGTGCGTTGTCGTTTAAACACTATGAAACATTTGAAACTGTAAAAACTATATTCTGCATTGTGATATGTGCTTCTGCGACAACGTATTCTTGCCCGCGAATAAGACGCAACAATTCATTTGGTCTCAGCAGTTTTTGCTCCTTCTGTTGGCCGACATTACCCTTGTTCTCTCTGCCTGTCTTCTGATGCGCCGTAATTGGCATTTCCCGCCTGATTTAAAAAAAAAGCTTTTTATGTTGAAAAAAATGGAATACTGAATTGCATACAGCAAATTTTACGAAAGCAATTCATAGAGCGAGTTCAGTTCTATTTCTTGTACCGTTGGTAAAATTTAGCCCCTTGATACTGGCCTTGATTTTTACGGCCCATGCACACCAGCCGGTAACTGTCCGAGTGTTGTCAAAATTATGAACGAGTTTGATTGAATGAATTCAAACGTGTTCTGAAAACTAAAATTCTTGAAGCAAATCTATGTTTGAAACCTATGCAATGTGTTTTTAACTCATCGACCGCAACTCCCAAATTAGTTTGTATGCAAAACAAATGTCTCATGTACCATATATGACGCACGATGCGGCCAAAGTGTTAAATTGAATGAAAAGTTATCAGTTTTGCTTTAACACTGTGCAATATTAACACTTCATTAGTGAAAGACTCGTGTAAGGAGGCGCGTAAAATATCGTGACTGGTGCCAGAATAATGACACAAAACAAGTATCTCTCTTCCAAACAGCACTTTCAAATGTGCATATGATCGACCACTCTAGCTGAGTATGAGCGATAATAAGTTAGCGGTTTACTGAAATCTGCTTCAATCAAAAATTAATGCGTCAATCGTAGTCAACAACGCTGCATGTTTAGAGTAGAAATTTTTTTTTTGCCACAGGACATTCTACAAACAGCAAAATTTACCAAACGACTAAATTTGTCTGTTCGACAGCACCATCCTTCCTCTTTCATTATGCATGTTGCTTGCTTCTTACAGAAGCCTCATGACAATCGTATATACCTATGTGTGTTTTGAGTTAAAAAGACGCATGTTCTTGTAACACTTTTCGGATTGCTCACTACCCTTTATTTGTTTGTGCACCGGAGTTGGATGGAAATTTTCTGCACGAATTCATCCAGTGTTTTCATTCACAGGACTGTTGAATTGTTACTGGATCACTAGCTCCCCAAGAGCACCTTCTTCCATTGCCGGTAACAGTTCTATTTTGAAGTTGAACTCTTGATTTTATGTGGTTTTAGATGTTTCATTTAATTTCCATTAGCTGGTATGTTGTTAGCTTTATGTGTGATCTTCTACTGCCTTTTATCTTCTACTTCCTTTTATCCTATTAACACCATTCCGTGAAGAAAGTTGGTGAAAAAACAGGTAAGTTTTTGGCATTGACTATAATTTTATGTATTTTAGTCATTGACTATGTTTGTGAAACAAGTGATTAAACTCTCTTATATCTGTGTATTACAATCTTTTTAGTGACATAAATTTTTTGACGATTTCCATTGAGAATATGTGTAGCTTATGCTTCTGAAACAAATAACAGTTTTGACAAATTTAGTTTTGATTCATTATTCGGTCGTGCGTTTCAAATTTTTAAACGTTTGAAATTATTTGTCGCGTAGTTCTAAATTTATTACATTTCCATTGTGAGTTTTCCTCGTTTCTTGTCTAATTTGGTGGTTGCTCGTCCATTATTTCCAACTCTTGCATACAACGATGCAATTATCTTTGCTGCACCTTCAACTTCTCATCTGAACCTTCAAATACTCCCAGCTTTTGTTGCCCTCTTTTCCTACGAGAATATGAATCAAAAAGTTCAATTTCTCTTTCTGTACACGGGTATTGTGTTTTGTTGTACATTAATTTTTTCATTCCACTTTTTTTCAGTACAGAAAAGTTTTATTGTTTTATGCAACGCGTCTGAAACTTACAGCAACGCTGATGAGTATCGAGCAGTAGATATGCTTGTCGAGGAAGTCCGTGAAGGGAAACTAATTCCTTCAACCAATAATGGCTTTACTTAATTGAGACTAAATTCTGTATTCAATAATGTCGCCGTTTCGATAAGTTCGAACGTTTGTTCGTCTGTTGCGTTTCCAAGGATCTCTCGTAGTGATATTTTCCTCAAAATCAAGAACTATTAGAATGTTTCAACTCGAGTTTTGACCAATTTACACTGGAGGTTGGCTGTTACCGCACATTTAGAACTCACATTTGCTCTTTTTAATGTGAACCGAGGTTTTTGTGAGCGGCCTTTACGCTAGTTAAAACTGGCAAGAAACTGAACGTCTGACGAGTGAATGTCTCATCATAGGTGGAATCCTAAATCTGGCTATCTCGCACGAGCGTGTTGTGTCTGGTGCCAGCATGCGTTGTGTGTTATGCGTGATGTTCGAATGTGTGATGTGTTATGCCTGATGCTCGTCATTCATGCTCACACATCATTCGTGCCTATACTGATGTGGAGCTCAGTACATATTTAGGTTCTCTCCTTTGTTTTGTATTGATTTTGAACTTCTATCTAGTGCTTATGATTTAGATTTTCAGTTCGGCTTCACCTGAACGCATTCATATAGTTTATTCATTTTTCCAGCTCACATATTTTCTCGCTCTGCTTTGCTGCTTTATGAGTCTTTTAAACATATTGATTTAGAAGTAAATTTTTTGTTATTGACCTATGTATGTCGTTCAAAAATTCATTTTATTTTCCGTTGCAACAGATTTTAAATCAAAAAGTGTATCATGTTAACAAATTATTTAATTTTTTATGAAATTACTTCAGAATTCCATATTTAGCTAAAGTTT
Organism: Trinorchestia longiramus; assembly: GCA_006783055.1. Classification (NCBI taxonomy): domain Eukaryota; kingdom Metazoa; phylum Arthropoda; class Malacostraca; order Amphipoda; family Talitridae; genus Trinorchestia; species Trinorchestia longiramus. The sequence goes on from VCRD01000237.1 coordinate 97,768, forward strand.
CTCAATATAATTCTGCTGAGAAACATGTTTTGAGCAATTGTTTCTAGATATTCCATCTTAATTGTAATTTGCTGAAGCAAAAGATGGTTTCATCTACACTGTATATTTATATATGTCGTTTAATTATATCATATAGTTTCCAATTCAACTTGAAATGTTCATTAATTAGATCATTTTCGTTTTCATTTTTCTTAGGAATACAATGTGATGCATCAAGTGTTTGATCATCTTTCACTTTTACTTTTTTGCATTTCACAGCTGGATGAGTATCGAGATTCACCTGAGGAGGATGACGAAGACCGTGGTCTTCAAGCGAACCCGAACAAGTTCCGCATGGAAGTCATCGACTGAAAGGGCAACATCCAATAAGTGTTTAGCACGGTCAGGCTGGACTCAAGGGGCAACATCCAATAAGTGTTTAGCACGGCCAGGCTGGACTCAAGGGGCAACATCCAATAAGTGTTTAGCACGGCCAGGCTGGACTGAAGGGGCAACATCCAATAAGTGTTTAGCACGGCCAGGCTGGACTGAAGGGGCAACATCCAATAACAGTTCAGCATGGCCGGGCTGGACTGAAGGGGCAACAACCAATAAAAGTGCAGCGTGGCCTGGCTAGACTGAAGTGGCAACAAATAATAGAAGTGCAGCATGACCGGTATTGATTGAAAGGACAACAACTAATCACAGCATAGCATTACTGGTTGCGACTCAAGGGGTAACACCTAATTTACGAACAGTACAACCAGTGTCAACTGAAGGTGTAACAACCAATCAGCAGGCAGAATACCTGGAACCTTTCACCTAATCTGTGGGCTTCAGCTCTACAGTCTTGCACCATATACTCTTCATGATCTAAATTAAGGACTTTGAAAAAAGTATGACTTGTTGCAGGAGCTTATATGTATGTACGAAAAGTATGCAAGGGAAATATAGAAATTTATCATAGAAAATATAATTTTTCCAATGAACAAGTAGCCAAATTACCCGACGGTTAACATCAGAAGACAATGTTAGTCAATAGTGTAAACCGTAATGACATGGAAATTTGAATAATTTTAAATAGTATCAAATTCTTAGGTACGTCTATAGCCAAAGAAAATACGTCAAAGTCCTACCCATGTTTAAAAAACAATTCTTACTCATATCTGGCTATCTTCATTATTGAGGGCAATAAAGGTAACTTTCCTGTACGCATTTGTGGTTAACAACATTTTTGCTTTGCCTACAGTAATCTAGCTCAACTTGTCTTTGCATCATAACTTCCTATTATTTTTGTTAGTTCTTATCATTATTTACTATCACCGTCTCGAAGAATTTTTCAAAATATTTAAAGACACCATAAATCTTCAGTTTCATTAACTTTTAAAACGTGTGGTAGCGTTTCTCAATTAGATTGTCTGACGTACTAACGAATTTCAAAATTTAGGAATGTTTAATGAGTTTCTTTTGGTCACAAACTACTGCACGAAGTGCTAGTTTACTACTTTCTTCATCATGTTGTTAGTTTTGCTTGCATTAAGCGTAAGCTTCAGTTTTTAGGTAAAAAAAATATGTTTCGTTAATGCAGAAGCATCAACTTGCTTGTTCAGGTGGAGCTCGTGTAACTCTGTATGCTAAAGCTTTCATACGTAGCTTGTATTGCGGCTAATTAGCTGGAGGAATGTGTACATAAGAGAATCTCATGCCATGTGTTACCCTTCTTCTAACTGTTTATATTTCTCGCTAACAGGTGCATGATATCAAGATACACATAAGTATGGTTGTCCTACTCTTCCATGTTTCCTCGCTCCTACAAATGCCTACCTAGCCCTTTACGGGTACCTCTAATGTGTGATAAAACGTGATCGAATTGATCAATTGTAAAATTTGGAAACTATTTTATAATCCAGAGACCGTAATGCAGATATTTTTGAAGTGCTTTTCTTAATTAAGGGCCTATGTTTAGTTCCGATGCTTGATAAGTTAGTTATTTACCCTGAAACTTGCCACAATGATTCCTTGGATGTACTTGAGCCTTAAGTTAAATGAGGAATGCTAAACACTCACACAGTTGAAAAGTTAGTGTAAAATGTGACCAAATTTGTTAGAGAAAAATATGCTCCTATTGACTAGTATAAAACGCAGCATCTCTGACAATACTCTCAGTATCCTGAACTAATCATATATTGATTTGGTCGTCAGACCACTTTTTTCAACACTGACTTTTCATTTGAATTAGCTTAATGCTTCTTCTAAATATTATGCTAAGGTGATAAAAGGCTTCTATCTAAAGGTAGTAACCTTTAAACGTTTAGAAACCAGGTGCTTAACTTGACTAACAGAATAGTAAAGCTTGCGTGTCATGTTTACGTTGAGAGGACGAGGATAGTTCGACTAATTCTGCCGCTCATGTGGCACCAGTGGAAATAACGTGACGTCACAAGTAGCGTGTAGTGGGGAGAACCTATTTTACGATACAAGTTTAGGAAGTGTGCATTATCTCAAGTTGCCTTATTGCTTAATTAGAAATAATTAGCCATTCGACCTTTAAGGATTATTACAATATCTCAATTTAGATGTAATCCCAAAATTGCTATAAAATTTGATAAATTTTAATTTGTTATTGATAATTGTTTGAGATAAACTACTGGTTTCGCAACTCAGCGATTGAATAGCCAGTCCAATGTTTTCGAGTTCAAAAATAAATTTGTTGAATTCAACGGAGCGTTTGCATTTGCAGCTGCTTGTGGTTTCGTTGTCTCTTCAATAATTAAATTCTAAATTCAATATAGGCTCTCTTGACTTCCAGTTGATGGGACGTACAAAGTTTACATAGCAGAGTCCAGGTTTACCAACTTATGAACAATAGGATGGAGGAATTTTATAAACTGTGTAACTTTACGAACTGATTACTGTGATCCCCGTGGGTTATTATCGTATGCCAATTAAATAAAAATTGTTGATAGTCTGGATCAAAATTTAAATCATGAACGCGATGGGGGGAAAAGAGATAGCAAGATATATTTTAATATTCATATTTACCTAGAGTTTGTGTTTGGCTTGTTGTTCTGCAAGACCCGCTGCTCAAATGATTAGTTCTATGTCCTGTTACAGTAGCTGTTGTCTTCATTTGTTTTCATAAAAGAACTCTCTTGTACTTTGTGTACAGAAAAGTGTACATTTCATTATTTGATGTCGAATAAATTACGGTACTGATCAATTGTAACTTTCACAATGTAATTCTACGTCCACGGAAAACGATTTCCAAAAATATTCTTTCACAAAAACAAATTGATCGTGCAATATTTCAAGACAGGCTGATCACTTATTTTGCTCAGAGTTATGTCGTAATTTGTGTATGGTTTGCTGTGCTTATTATTGATTGTGGTTGAATTTTTCATCTGTTAGTGATCGTTTTCTTCTAGTGTTTCAATTCGCATGAAGAAATCGCATTTAGGAAGCTTGTGTGGTAACTGTTTTGTCTGCATTTTTGTGATGCACTCTTTGTGCTATCTCTAAGAGGGGTAGAAAATAAATATGTATATAATTAGATATTGTAAATAGTGTTCTTAGTATATCGATTCTGGTTGGCGGCGTTGAAGCAAACGTCCTGTTTAAGAACAAAACTTGAAAGCGTAGTTCTCTAAACTAGAGGGCTTCCTTATTTTCTGCGCACTCCGACTTCCTTCAACAGCTTTTGCCCTCAGGAATTATGCCCTGCGTGCCTAATTGTGCACGGCCAACTGTGGTACCAGCTAATGTTTTGAAACTTCGATTAAGACTTAAAAAACTAAGTCTGAAGTTTAATAGTTGTATATCTTCTCGAACTACCTACGTTCAACTCGTTTTTGTTGAAAGTTTTCAATGTTCTATGATTAAAATTTTTTTATTACATGGACACTAGAGGAGGTTTATCCTCTTGTGCTTTCCTACTTTAGTTATCAAACTGTATTGTTTTCTGCTTTCATTTGCAATCAGTAGATTTCAACTCGTATGTTGAGTGTAACAACTCTGAGCTCGACATACATTTTTGGAACTCACGTTTTTATTGAGTTTACTTACATTTCGTGCTTGTTACTGTGCGTCTCGCTTCTTAAACCTTTATTTGGAATTGCTTACTCGAATTTTTTTTTGCGTTGAAGTTTAAGACCCAAAAAATAGGTGAACTTAACATTGACCCATAAGAATCTAATTCTACAGAAATGTACTCATAAACAATTTCTTTTGATCTACAGTAAATTCTGAACATGCTGGCCATCCCAAGTGAGGGATGTACGTCATCTGTGTGTACACTGTTAGTGACAGGAGAGCAGTAGTAACTGACAGAGGTGTACAGTGCACTATTTTGTCTTACTGCACCCCTTTGATGAGCACCTACTTGTCTGATCAAATATATGAGCTCTTTGAGAAAACCTCGTGTTGATATACAGATTGAATTTAAGAGTGAAAGTTGCAATGTACATTCTGACAGTAAAACACAGCACGCCTTTAATAATACTTCACCCACGGAAAATATTCATGTTTTTTAAAGTCTTCCTCACCAGATTAATGGCCTTATTAAAGAAAACTAACAGCTCAGGCAAAACGCTGCGGTTGCTCCTGAAATTTTTTCGCGCGTTCACTGGAGAGCTGTTTACTTTGAACCCAAGTCTTCAGTAGGTCCCAGTAAGACAAAAAGTGCCCTATTTTTTCTCAATCTGTGCTCTTTGAACATGTTCATCCCGAGCTCTGTACACTGGAAGTTTTTCATTTTCTTATGTTCTGTATTTCGTCTGAATTTGAATTAGCGTTTCAACGACGCTTTTCTATTGTCTGAACCAGCGCCTCAAGTCCATAGATTGTTGTTTAAATGAATACTACATATTTTGAAGTAAAATTTGCTCAGCTAAAGATATTATCTTACATTTCTTTTAGAGATATTTTACTTTTAAGGTGGACTATGAACAGGACTTTACTAGAGGCAATTGAAATGCTTCATTGCTGTGTCTATCGTTAAATTTTATGGAATTATCGTTCATCTGATTTCATACAAAATTTTCTGAGGAATCTCTTTGTTTAACTTTGGTAGTGTCGTTGTTCATTAGTTAAGTTTAAACGAAGAATTCCTGTGTAGCGTTTTTTTATCCTTTCTTTTTGAATGGTTTATGGCGTGGGATAGCAGTCAACCTCTACAGGATTTTCTTTATAGGCTTTGGCTTTTTAACTTTTGCTGTTCCAACGCGTGGTCTATTACTGCTGTTGTTTTTCTCTCTGCCTTGGAAAGCTTCTATATTTTCAAGGAATTATTCTCAATTCACGCAGAATTGTATGGTCAGCATGGATCATGTTGCTTTTTTATAATTTGATAACGTAAATTATTTTGTGCAGAAAGTTAATTAGAACAACAGAAGGTTAACACTGGAGTACTGACGGCACAAGATTACAGTAAAGCGAATAATCGAAGTAGTGGATTCAACTTGGGTGGGTTACTGTGAGTAATCTGAAACGAGAGAGTTCCCGTAGAAATTCAACGGTTTAGATTTGACTAATTTGAATTATTATAAAGAATTTATTAAAGAGTTACGACAAATTATTGTGTTTTTAATTAATATTTATACGAATATATTCAGAACCTCAAGAGTTCGTACGCCCACATAAACTGATTTTTATCGGTAAACAAACTCAGTATTTACGAGTGAATATTAATTACTGTTCTGATAGTAACTTCTTCCAAATGTTTAGTACGGGCTGAAAAAAACTAGCTGACCTTCCAGAACGCAGTAAGTCTTCATTTTTACAGATTTTTTGAGTGCTGATTATACAGAACGATGTTCAACGAGCTGAAATAATTTTTAGTTGAACTTACAATATTTAGAGCAACAAGCCGCCCATATTCTGTTCCTTGTGACACCTGAGAAGAATTCCTAAATTCGTGAGTTTGCCAAAGATTAAAGGGTTTATTAATTTCTACCTGTCGTAGGAGAATAATTTAGCTATTAATTTCCCGGCTAACTTTTTTGTCCGTTCACGAGAATTGCCGTCGATTATCTTGATATTTGTGATAAGCAATAATATTGAACGTAAATTTACTCTAAGCAAGTGATGAAGACAAACTCTGTTCAGTTAAAGTTACTTCTTGTGGACAGAAGATATGAGAAATATTGGGTGAGGAAACTTTGCTAACTTCGTCGTGTATACATGATACGGTAGCGCTCTATTCACCGGTAGCGCATTTTTGTGTTCAATAATACATACAAATGAATGCAGGGTAAGGTACGGTGGGTGAAGTGTTATCGTTAATTCTACAGAAGGAGTTAATTTCCCTCAAGTTCATCCCATCAGTGTTGAATTGAGTATTTTGCATAGAAACTATTGAGGCGAAAACGACTGGCATTCATACAGAGCCGTAGAATTTTGTAAGAATTATGGTATTCAAGAAAGTACCTAGACCAGACACAGTTCTTGTTTCCTTTGTGCCCATACATTAAGTACATTACTTGTCCTCAAGTGCAGTACATTTTTTTGAAAATCAAGCGAAGCTTTCAAAACTCTGGTGTTATGAATTTGTCATGTTTCAGTGTTACAAATTTAAATATGTTTTGTTCGCTTATGAGAAAACTTGACACAAATTGTAATGCTTATTTAAACAAAAGGAAAATAAATTACATTTATTCACCGGAATGGCATGAAACATTGTATTTCGCATAATTTCAGTTAGTGAAACTAATTCAGGGTAACATTAATGAAGAGCATGTCTCTGAAACATTGCATGTTCTGACCTCTCCCTTCAGTTTAAAAGAAAAATTAATTCACGTAGTTTTCCAATGAATAAGAAATTAATTAACGTTTCTCCATTACGTAAAAAGTAATGTTCGAAACATGAGAAACTTATCAACTGTTGATGCAATTATTACAATTAACATTCATTCGCTCGACGATAATTTGAACTAAGACAGATATTCATTGTACCGGAAGACCTTCGCTTACTTTTTTAGGCGTATTCCATTTTCCAATATCGAAAATCCATTTTTTACATTCAGTTGAAGGCGGTGCAGTCTGACCCAAACGATACAGTTACGATTTACGTACGTTACTTTAAACGTACTCGAATTCAGTAGCTACTCTGAGCTCGTAGTGGGTGGTTGTCTACAGCTCGTTCCTCAGGCAACCAATCTACCTGTGAGGTGGCTTCGGTGTACTTGTTACTTGAGTTTTTATTCACTTCAATTATCTAAGGAGATCATATTTCACTCTTATTTATAACAGAGACGATCAGTTGATGTGCTTCTATAATGAGAATTGTCTGCTAGAAAACCTAAGATTTGTTGGCTTCTTCTATGTAATTTGTTCATGTGGCCTAAAAACGATGAATTTATGCCAAACGAAAGATATGTGAACAAGCTAGTAATGTGTATTTCTGTACTTAGTTCTTTCTCTCTGGTGTGCATGCTTTTCCATTATAAACAATGTCAACGTCTTGTGGATCAATACATGCTTTTTTATCTTTAATCACAATCCTGCTTTGAAGAAATACTCGCAGTGGTTGTACATGACCGAGACTTAAGGTACTTGTACGAACACAACTCAGAATTTAATACACCAGTTTACGCAGAGAAAAATTAGAATCTGTGTCTAAAAAATGTACATTTGATATGAGAACAAACTGCAGTGTGGCTCTCGTATCGATTGCCATGCTGTTTATTGTAAAGCGAGGAAAGGTAGTGATGCTTTTCAATGGTATAAGTGAGATATATATATATATAAAGAATTGAAGTGATTAACGGAAAACATGCGGCAGCGTTTAAAGTACCAAGCATTGGTAAGGTTTGTTCATTGTGACCGCGTAGAAGTAGTTAATACAACCACTCTATTTACATTGCACGATCCTATTATGACTCGTCGCTATTATAGTTTCATCATATTTTATGTATTACGAGGTCCTCACCGTATCAATTAGTTTGGTCTGACGAGCAATTGCAATTTTTCTGAGCTTTATATCATTAAAGCAACGGCCGTCAGTGACGGTGACGGGAAAATAAACTGCGGGTGTGGGAAATTATAACTAAGTAGCAATTGACCAACACAGAGATGGAGATTATGTGGTATATTGCTTCAGTGAACTTCTCAATAATATGACGTTAGAAATAATTAGAAATGCAGCATCATATCAAAAGGATATTATAGTTCTATTGTATGTAGATTAGGACACGAGTATAGATACGTATAACTGCTGCATGATAGGATGCTTATAGGACAGTTCAGTATAATTGTATCCCAGGATAGTTGGCTGATGAGGGCAATGGATATACAGACCTGACAAGAGCCAAGCAACAGTACGTCTGTTAATACGTCAACAGAATGTGATGTTTCACAATTTCATCATCATTTTAGATGAAATTGACAGAACGCGTCACGTTGCCGAGTCAAACGTTAGGGACACAAGCTCTCATGTGACGCTTGCAAATGTACATCTTGTGATGAAATGGTGTCATAAACTCAACATGTGTATCAAATTACAATTGCAGTAATGTAATGTTTGATTTCTTGGTGCAACAAGTCGACTGAATTGGTATATATTAGCATTAGGCTAATGATAGAGAAAATATACCTATAAATACTGTATTACTCGTATAAATTTTTGTTGGTTAGCACCTTACTGCAAAGTTAATAAGTATTGCTGTACTAAACTCAAACAAGAAATGGAAGCCTGACGACAAAAACACGTGAAATCTTCCCCCAGAGCCATGCATTTCTCGCCCCCAGGTGCAAGCTGGGTGAGCTTTCACTATACGCTTGTTACGACCTCTACACTGCAGCACGTGACTCTTACATCCCTGCTACACAACTTGATGAACTACATTACGTCGTGTAGGTGACAAGCCGAGCTTGTGAGCAATGAGTATTCCTTGTTTCGCAATCAAATACACGGTCTTTGATGATCTCATAAATCGACATTTTTTCCTTTTAAATAAAATACTTTTTTATGAAATCGAAGAAAATTGAACTACCGATTGAGCAGTAAGCAAGCACCCTCTTCACTATATCAAATTTTGAAAAGTTAGCTGGCGTGATTATTACTACCAAACGAATAACCATTTTCAGTTCCTCGAATAAATTTTAGCCTCATCTGAGCATAGTTTTGTGCCAGCTCCAAAGAATAATAGGTTACAACTCAAGAACTGGTTCTTAGTGTGGCATGCAATTGTTTTTTGCCTCGACTGAAGCGTGTTGCAGTATAATCATCCGCTGCATGCTGCTTTTCCATTAGAAATCCCCAGTCTTTGCAGCCTGAAGTTCAGTTGACTTCTTTTATACAAGATATTTTCTGCCACTTTCCTACGAATGATCCCCAATTTTGCAAACCACGAAGATATGCATTTGGTAGTTAGTTTCAGAAACTATCCTGTCGTTTTGAATTTTTATTGTGCATTTTAAAAAAAGAAAAGAAACTTGTGCATTAGCTTCTAAAGTTCCTAATTTAAGTTCTAAATGAAGTTTGCCTGCACCCTTCTGGATACCGACCATCCAATCTGAAGTCTGCATGGACAACTTACTCGTTTGAATTACCTTCTGACAATTAAACTGCAATGACATTCTGGAGGCATCAATGTTGTCCTGGGCAATGATGTACTTGATGAACCGAGTCTAACCCCTTATTCATTTCAGCGAGATTCTGCACCCACGCGGAGCGAAAAAAAAAACTGAGTGACTGATATTCAATGTTCCAGATTGTGCTTCAAGAAAAGAGTAGCTTCCTTCGTTACCAGACCTGAATTCTTTTGATTACAGTCTCCAGTTCATATTATAGAGTTTAGGCCGTGCATTGCCAGCATTTTGAGGCTTTAATGACCAAACTCATGAAGGGTTTTTCCCAAATCTCCCAAGCCGTCAATCATAACTCCTGTCCTCTTCCAAACGCCCACAGCTTGTTTCGATGCCAAAGAAAGACTTCCTGAATAATTATGATTTAGATGTATGATTTATGGATCTACTTTTTGTTCAATTTGGTCATATAATTTTATTATATAGATTTAACCAAAATTATTAAACGTAATTATTGAATATCCTGTATATTCTTCCCATAAAACGACTTTTTCGTTTCAATTTTAATGCGGAAATCGGGTCGCATTAATTTGCATTTTTGCCAAAGCAGCATGCTAGGGCAAACTCGGATGGAGTCCTGTTTGTGAGTGCGTTTGTGGAGTTTTTATTGCTCTAGTGGACTATGAAATACATACTCAATATAGATCTGAATTTGATGTTTGGATGCGTTTATAGTCAAAATCAAACATGGTGAAAATCGAGCTTAACTTTATATCATAGTAAGAGCTCTATTCTAGTACATCTTTTAATTCCATCTATAGTTGCCTACTCAAGAGGGAAACTTACAGCCAACGATGGCGAATGGGGGAAAGTTATTCATAACTGCCTCAGTTGCTTGGTGATGCTAATGTTGGTATCACTGAAGCAATTTCCAGTTTACAGTTTGTTTTACATTAACAGTTCATGTTTTTGCGCCTTATCTGAAACGGCACATCATCGCCCTGTGCGCCCTAACGCTGCTGCTCTTCAAATGCTCAATTTAATTTCTCTGTGCTTCTGTTAACTGTCTTCCGCTTGACTTTTTGGGGCGAATAAATTTTAGCTTTTTGAAGTTTTTGTCTGATATTGTACCAACTGTTGTGTGATAAAAAATCGTTGTTTCAAGTTTCTCGCGCATAAATTTGATCCTGAGTTAAAAACATTTAGGATCGGAAATTTTTTGTTGCTAGGCTTAATCATTCCAATCGCTTAGACTGTTTAAAAACCCTATATAAATTGAATGAAAAAATATCCTATGAATGAAGTGTACTAGGAAACAACGGTATGTGTACGACCCTCGGTCAATGCTTATTTTCTTGCTCCATGACAAATGGTACGCTAGACACCTTCAGTCGTTCAGGAAGAGAAGCAGCTCTAAAAAATGGAATTTTTTCCATTGTCGTGCGACCTAAATTCTACGCGACTGAAGTGAGACTAGACATGGATTTGATCCAGCACCGTGACCCGTGCCGTGATGGTCTTGACAGTAAAAACAGTAGCAGCTATTGAAAGAAAGTATGCTTGAACGGACCCGCCTCCTGTTTCTCATGACAGAAAATGCACGGTGAGGCAAAATGATTAACTTTTTAGGTTTAATGAAAGCGAAATCGAATGCAGAATGAAAGCTGTCTTTTATTACCGAAATGTAATGTTACGACTTCTTTCGTTTCGTAAATACATTTTTGTTGTTTGCTCTACTTCGCTTTTATTAAAACTACAAATGTTAGTTCATTTTGTGAGACCGCTTATTCGTGTGAGTATTGAAGAAATAAGCCCACTATAAACGGAGATATTTTTCTAGTCATTTTTTAATTCGGTGTACCAAGGATTTCCAGAGATTTTCTAATACATCTTTGTCATATGAATGTCAATATGTGTATTGTTATAGCATCTTGGTGCTTCTTGCTGATCCGCTTTGCCGTTAGCGTCAGAACCTTGACAGCGATTGTTCCCAATAACAAAAAGTGGTTTTCAAATTCACTTCCTTAAGCTCATTTTTTGCCAGACGTGGGCAGTTGAATTCATTCCAAATACGGTATGTACAGTTTGAAGTGACTTCCTTCCATGGGTCAGGAAATTTCGATTGGGTATAGGTGTAAAATCGCTTATATATACCAAGAGAAGAGAATTATCAAGAGCATAACGAGACTGCCCATTCTGCCGAGAACACCTAGACGTTGGAGGCAGAAGGAATACATCACACCTGGTCTAGTGCAAAACTAATCAAATATAGTTTCGAGAAGAGTATTCTAGACTACTGTGAAAGCCGTACAAATTTTTCTTGTTAGGATTGGAAATAATACTGAAGCAGGTGCCGGCTTTCCCGCTGCTGTCCTGACATTGTGTCGGAGAACCGTTGTCTCATTCTCATTTGTATGCATACATAGTATGTACACACACACATACATACGCACACGCTGCATGTACACAATATTTACTGAAGCATAGTCCTGCTACATCAGGCAAGTGAAGGTTTGATGCAAAAGCATTCAGAAGTGATTGCTCATACATTTATTGAGCTTGTGACCTTATTTTAAACATATGTGTAACATGACTGCCGACACTGCATTGCACATCAAGTATGCTGCAGTCAAGAGAAAACTTCAGCTTACTGGAACGGGCAATATTCGAGCACAAAGAAACTCAACCAGCGTTCGTAACTCTCATTTAGCACTGCAAGAAACTGGAATTATTTGGAGGAAGAAATCAGAATTTAATTCACTATAGTGTGTTCATAAAATCTTTTCTGGGTTTCAGAAAAGATATTACAGAAGCAATTGATGGAATATGGAGTTCAAGTTTGCTCCGTGTACTCGGTAATTATCAATGTTTTAATCATATGCAAATTTGAAATACACTGACAGTGAAAAAAGTTCTGTAGAATAAGGCCTAAAATTGGCTGCTCCTCAAGAAAAGATTAAACATGCATAGTGATTTCTTGAAATAAATTTTATCTGCAGACGAGGCCCCACTGCGGAGTGAAGTGTTGACATCTACGCTCTCATCCGTCTAGCGTAGAAATTGTGGTGTTTCAAATTATGGTTTCAAATTATGTTGTTGCAAATTATAGTGTTGCAAATTATGGAAAGACAAGGAAACAAGTATCAGTGAACTGCTATTTGAATGTTATGAAATATATAAAACTTTTCGCTTCGTACTACAAGACATCTATTGTTAAATTTACGCCTCTATGGCGCTCATAACGTAGGTGTGTCCAGTACTGCTCCTTGCTTGCAACGCACGTGACGCTCTGTTATTTCCTGTCATATTATTGCCTGTCATGTTACTGCTCACTGAGTTATTGCCTGTCATGTTATTGTCTCGTGTTATTTCGTGTCATGTTATTTCTGATTATGTTATTATCTGTCATATTATTTCTTTTCATGTTATTGATTGTTATGTTATTTCTCATATTATTGCTTGTTATAGTATTGCCTGCGTTGTTGTTGCAATCCAGTAACACGTTCATGTCTAAATTTTTAGCAGTTCATCTCTATGAAGATTTTCAGTATTGACTAAACAAGTTCAAATCTCTGAGGCTCATTCTGAGTTACATGCATGTTCGTAAAACTATTACGCTCTACATATCGGAACATCTTCCATTATTTGCATCATATCTCAAAACACGTGTTCGTGGATCGTAATTCAGATAAAATGTATGATGATATAAAGAATTAAAATCTTTTGCTTCTAGTTTAACGTAGGGTTTCATTCATTCAAACTAACAAAGCGAATATCAGGATTTATTTACTTGTTGATTATACAATTATTCGCAAATTTCTGCGCTTTGTGGTTTTTCGTTACGCTTTCAAGATTCCAAGGGCCCAATTTTTAAAATCTTGGATGAGATTATTACAGTACTAAAACAATGTGAAATTTTAGGTGTTACTCTCTATTCACCGAAGTTTTACCGATTTTTTATTATATGACCTCGAACTTCAATCTTAAATTCCTTTGCAAACCACTATCCTTGGTAGCACTGAACTCCTATTAATCACAAGCCTTGAATCTGCTCAACAGTCGAATGTGTCGACCGCTGTAACTTTCACGTTCCACTTTCTTCCACATAACCAGACAACTGCAAGGACGTGTCGTATGTTCTACAGCTCAAGTACAGCAGTGCACAGGTTAAGATATGCTAAATTTAAGTGGAATTCTCTCTTGCATTCTCGTATGATTGCTTCATCTTCCTCATGTCCTCTTTCATCGTTCGCGTGTGATACAGTTTGAATCTTAAGGTTTCATACGTTCATGTCATACAAAGTGGTATGTATTTTTAATACATAATATTTTCATTACTTGTGCGACAACCAATCATGTATAACACGTAACATTTTTAACATCTTTATGGAATTGCCCTCACCAGTATAATAGTTCTTTACTCTAGAATATGTTTGTATAGGCATGTTTGTTATTGATTAATCCTCCTGTTTCTAATCTCATCCATACCATCAGAGTCAACATTTGTTGACCTTGAGAGATGAAGAAACACTCATCTATGAACTCCTCTAAGCAGCTCTACGTGAACATGCCTCGTTGCATGCATCAGTTCAACAATTACCATTGATTTGTCTTGTTTTGTCTTTTTTACAGAATTACAAGAATCCTAGCATAGTTTTCGGAGACATTAAAGCCAGTTTAGAGTAGTCCGATTTTGTCGAGCACCAGATATAAACTTATCAGTTTTATCTCCTATATTTTGGTGATTTGTCCGCCGTCATGCGGCCACCACGACACAGTGCAAGAAGCGTTGCGGAGAGAAGCGGTTCCGTCTGTGAGAGAAGAAGACTCAGCTCCGAAGAAGACGATCAGCCCAGACAGAAAATGGAGAAAAGAGAGATTCAAAATGACAACTTCATTGCTAAGGGACTCACAGTTTCGTCGCTTTCGGAAGAAAAACGGAACGCCCTCATAGAGGTAAGTATTTAGTTCTTTGGTGACATGGATTTTTGGTGGTCAGTGATCAGATGCCTAGCTCTAGGTTTACAATTTTCATTTTTGCGATCAGAATTGTTCATTCACGCACAGCTGTCAAGTGCAGACAGATTACTTGTCTAGTCACGTAAGTTTTTTGGTGCCATGAAGTGCGCTAAAGTCCAGTTTAATGGGGAAAAAATATATTTTGTTCATTTGAATGTTTAAACGAATTGTACAAAAATAATGATGAAAATAAGCATTTACAAGCATGTACGTACAATGGAGCTGTCCCATTTGTTAGTGCAGTTTGTAATTACTAATTTTATCTGTTCAGCCACGCGTGCATGTAGGAATACGCTGAGGGAGATGATATTCGTGCACTTTTAAAGCCTGAAGTTAAATAAAATGTGCCATCACACTTCAAAATTGTTACACAACAGACGAGCATCAACAAAAGTTTAAATAAATAATCTGCAGTATTTAAGTAAAAGAATAAACAAAGAGTCGTGGTTCAAAATAATAACATTTTCGAAACCTTAACGATGAAATATTTGTACGGCCTAAAAAATTAATGCTTATTTTTAAAAGAACATGAGATTCATACTGCTAACCATGACTTTGCTAAAAAGACTCTTGCGGGGTACAATGTTTTCAGCAATCACTCAGCGCTAAACATGATGTGAAGTATCATACCTTCTCTGAGTTGGAAGTCCTGCAGTAGAGTTGTTCTTATAGCAACGACCGAAAAAAATTCCCGATTACCAAAAAAAGGAAATCATGGAGCGCCATTCTGAAAAGCTCAAGTACTAGATATTTTCCGACTATTCATATACATCACTTATGTTTTCATTGACTTATTACTGGTCTTGTTAATTATTTCTACCTTTCGAACTACGCATATCGTTATGTTGTACACGCGTTCTGCTGTGCGTGTCGTTGATTCTACGCCTCGTGTGTTGGTGACAGGACAATCCTTGGAGATGTTATGTATTGTTTGAGTCATTGTTGCAGTTAATGGCAGCACTAAATGTCACTCACTGAATTCATCAAGTCATTCACTGTCAATGTCACTTGAGTATGCGTGCTTCCATGGTGAGTGCGTGTATACCATTACGAATTTCTTGTCCTTGCTTTAGTCTGATTACATTCCTCTTGATACCTCATTCTTGGCTCCCAAAAGTACTAATACTAAAAATAAAAGTGATGTTATCATTGTTGATTGTGGAGATGGTGAGTAAAGCTCCTTATATTAGTGTGTACGCTATAATTTTCAGCAAAGTAATGAAAACATTCATCTAGTTGTAGCTCTTTGAATTCTGATTTAACTATTGACTAATATGAAGTTCCCGAACTACGTTCCATAGCCGTAGACTTTGTGTGTTTGTGAAATTAATTGATAGAATTCCAGCCAATATTCATAATAAAGACTAGGCTAGTGACGCTGATGTAATATTTTCTGACTATATTAATGGTTTTTTACTTGGTCATGGGACCTTTTCTTGTGTTCGCTGCTACTCCTGATGAGAGAAGTTCACTGTTTGGCTCTGCACACATGATGCATTTTGTTGCTCTTCCGTACTGTTCACACCTTCTGACTCTGCCATTCTTTAGAGGTGCAGTTGCTGACTCGTTTCCAATCCACTAAGCTCGTGAATGTAACTTCATTTGTCACGGGTTAGCAGCGAGATAAAGACCGTGATTGTGGCTCCATGTCGCCATCTCAATCGCAGCAAATGTCGTTCCAATGAAACTGCAACATGAGGACTGTACGCCAGCAAAGATTTTCTTGACAGCGCGGCGACTGCGGCCTCTAGCATCGCTGTAGCAAGTATTCTTGTGCGTTAACGCAGAGCTAATCTTTTCAACTAACTTTTTGGTGTACCAGGTATAAAAGGTTATACAGAGTGTTCATAAAGTCCCTTGACTGTTCAACAAATTTATTACACTAGCAAGTGAAAAGTTGCATTGGTGGGATCTTCAGAAATACGATCCAGTGTGTTAACTGTGAACTCTTTTGTCTTGGTTTATGATTTGGCTCGGGCGCCAGTAAGAGTTGGACTTTAAGCGTACAATCGCAAGTTCTTGTTTAGGACTGTGTGCACTGTTGAGCGTGGTAGCTTTACTGTATGACAGCAGTATGGATGAACTTGTGCGAGAACAAGGATAAGCTTGTCTTACACTATTGATTCTTTCTTCAGATGTTTCACCCTCTCCTCCCTTCATCCAACACTGTCCTTGTCTCCATACATGTCTTTTGGCTTGCGTGAATTGATGGACGTGAGGGTGGATCTCTTCCATAATTTGTTCTGTAGTTTTGCCGAGTCTGCATATGCGGTTTTGTTTCAGTGGACTATGAGACGCGTTGTGCCGTATACCGAAGGAACTCAAAAGGTATGGGTCAATGCCTTATCGGGAAATAATCTTAAGAATGTTTTGATAACGACGATTTGACCTCAACCATCCATTCCCTGCTCGGTTTACGAACAACCTCTGTTAGTGCTAGCTCCGTGTAGGAACTGCGTCAGTGAGGACCAGCGAGACGACTTGAGCCTCTGTTTGAATATCGCCTTCAGTTCATCGGTTGAACCTTACATCAAGTGCAAGGTGTGTGTACTCACGCTACTGTCTATATTTAGACGATGAGCAGTTGTCAGGTGGTTTTTGTCTGTGTAGTCACGCGCAAGTGTGAACCAGTTGGAGCCGGGCAGTGCAAAGTGTTCCTCTACGCAAAGAGGAATGCAAACTAAGGTGTCTCCAGTAAGCGATATACATCTAGTGTCCTATTTACTGAAGCAAACTAATTAATCAATGCAAAACATTTTAACTCATCTTCTTCATCCGTGAGCAGTATTTACTTGCATGCTGATCAAAAATTTTGAGGAGGCCTAGAAAACTTACGTATCTTCAGCTCATGAAAGCATGTAGACAAGTCTTGAGGATAAAATTAATGTAATTTATTCCCTGCAGAAGTACGATCTTTACGTCGTCCCTCACTAGCGTACCATTGAAATGGATAGAAATGTTACCATTGTGCGCAATGTGTTCTCTGTGGTCACGTGTTTAACAGAGCATGTGTGCTGACTGAAGGACGACCGACTGGCATGGTTCAATACCTCCTTTTTGTATTTGAAATTTCTCTCCTTATGGCATCTCCTTACGGCATGGGACTTTGATCGCAGCCTAAGAATTGACCAAACGGCTCATTCCTGTTGCCATATTGTATTCTTATGCATAAATACAAATTCCGCTTTTGCCTATATTTTTGAATACTAAGAAAAGTGATATGTAACATAACTAGTACTAGAAGAATAATAACGTTAATGAACCATTTTATAATCGATAATGATATACTGTATACTCTATTCCTAAAGTGATAGTAAAAGACATCCTGATATTTGGGTAGCTGTGTCGTAAAGGAAGTGTGTCTCTGTTATCGGTGTCAGCTCTCTTCTCTAGCTTCTATGCTAGTTCTCTAGCTTCTAGTTCTCTACCTTCTATGCTAGTTCTCTAGCTTCTATGCTAGTTCTCTAGCTCCTATGCTAGTTCTCTAGCTTCTATGCTAGTTCTCTAGCTTCTATGCTAGTTCTCTAGCTTCTATGCTAGTTCTCTAGCTTCTATGCTAGTTCTCTAGCTTCTATGCTAGTTCTCTAGCTTCTATGCTAGTTCTGTAGCAATTGAAGTTTATGACCAACATTTGAGTTTGAATTCTGAAGTCCATGATGTTTTACACTCATATTTCATGCTTGGTACTTAGAAGCCTCAATAAAGTCAAGTTCTTAAGTTTCATGGAGTCGAGCGTTCTAGGCATCTTCTCTTCAGCGTAATGATGCTTCAGTGATACAGATCGTTCCAGTCACTTATTAAGTGACTCTCTAGCGTGTGTCTCTTGAAACTGCTTTCCCAGTACTGGTTTGAGTGTTACTGAACGTCAGTTTTGCGAAAGTGACTTTCATTGTGATCCGAGAGGGCTGCTTGATAACGGTAGGCTGTTGTAATGAATGAAGAAGAACTCATTTTTGTGGCATTAGATGTTGGTAAAAGAGTTAAAAACTAACTCATAAGCCTAGTTTCTACACATTTTGAGGGCTAAAACGATTCATGGTAAAGGAGTGACTTAAATCAAAAGAAATATCAGTTGTAAATCAATTACTTTCTCTCGACTAGCAATCAATATTCATGAAGATTTCACCCCTGCATCTACTGACTTGTATATCCTTTTCGGAACGCCGTTGTGTATTGAGTAAGACGCTCATTCATCCATGAATATTGAAGTAACTGGTCGATCTTATGACAAAGCGACTCTGATAGTTACCTTTCACGTTATCTGAGGTGTCACAACTGTTCATTTAAACGGAAGTGATAAAGAGCTCTGTTCTCAAAATCAACTTTCAAATCCAGTTTATTACACTCAAACTTGTCCTAGACAAAAATCGCTTCAGACTAATATAGTTTGTTTTACGATAACAATGATTAATTTTTCCGTTGTATACCTGATAATTTTAATCCGTTTATTGTAATTTAAAGAGTGCTTCAAGCCTCTTACTGCCTATTTCATCGTTTTTGAGCGATTTGTTTACTTGGCATTAATTCAGGTGACAGGAAGAGTACTCTCAGTACTACCACAATCATACTTCAAACTTCAGGACCGACTTGTGAAATTAAGCTAAGTTGAGCTTGAAAGCATGTGGCTTAGCTGTAGAAGCTACAAGTTAATATAAATATGTAAGTAAAATACGCCCGAAAATTCAATGTTGCACTGATGCATATCTTATCTACTAATTACGATATTTATTTCTCTCTGAAACTATACTTTTATGGGCATTAGTGATGATACTATGAATTGACTGCACTAACGACTGGATTTTGACTTGGCAACAGCAACATTTAGTATTTGTCCTGAACGGTACTGGTACTGGCTGCGAATTGTATTATCTTGTTTTTGTTGTGATGTGCAACGTGGCTTACGTGTGTGACAATGTTGTTGCATCATTTTGGCAGTTTAATTTGTCGGCACCTATTAACATTGAAAATAACTGGCATTACCTGTCATGTGTTTGAAGTTCAAGACCCTTCATAGCATCCTAGCAGCTCTAATACTAGCATTTACAAGGTCTGTGTGTTGTCTCAGCCTCACTGTATTGTTACCATAAGTGAGGAGCGAAAACGTTTCCCTTTCCGCTAACACCGTGCTGTGTAGGTATGATCTTGTAAGGTGTGTACTTTTGCTCTCTAGGCGACAGAACTTCGTGATTTGAGCCAAGTTGTCACTGAGATGAAGGTCTGCAGCGTGCTTAAGAAGCGTTGCAGTAGCTGTGTGGCGCTCCAGCGACTAGGCCTTGTATGTACTTACAGGCTTATGTGCGTTAAACCGCCTTATGACTCCCGTGGGTCGTTGACTCGGTACATATTGTGTAAGCGTAATTAATATCTGGAATTTTATTACTGCATTAATCCGTGTTAGACTCGTAATTTAGGGACGCGGCTTAAAAAGTGAAGGTGCTTAGAGGCGTTATCTCTTGATAGATTTTCTTGCAAAACAATTATCAATGTGCAATCGATTGTAGACCCTGAGCTTCTTATTCTTAAAATACCTTTAACAATTGATTTCATGTTACTAAAACTTGCGTGTTTTGTTGTAGCTGAGGTCACGGGTGCAGGGCTGTGCTTCAGAAGACAGGCTACAGGATCATTATTTGCTTCAGTGGCTCACAGGTGAGGAGGCTACTCTTCAATACTGAGCTTACGCGAGGTCAGCCTCGAAACTTTGCAGTTTGAAAAGTGGAAAGCTGTGTACTTCAAGACTTAGTTCTTTTTAATTGTTAATAATTAAGATAACAAAGTCCTGAATTGTTTAAATTTGCAGTCGCGGTGAGGAAATCTAGGTGTGACTAATGCTAAGCATAGTACTTTTATGTTTTACGTTACTTTTGAGTGTTTTCATGATGAAAGTCTTGGTGGG
Organism: Trinorchestia longiramus; assembly: GCA_006783055.1. NCBI lineage: Eukaryota > Metazoa > Arthropoda > Malacostraca > Amphipoda > Talitridae > Trinorchestia > Trinorchestia longiramus. Next base: position 118,184 of record VCRD01000237.1, read on the forward strand.
GGATAAATTTGTATAAAATTTGAAATATTTTAGTTCACACGTAATAAATTACGATGCAGAAACCAAAGGCGTAAAATGCACATCGTCGGCTTTGAGGATGTAATTAGCCGAGTGCTGTGCGGTTGCAGCAATGTTATTGAGTTCAACTCTCTGGTGCTACTCTCAGTAATCTGGTGAACTAGTAATCATCTATGATCAAGCCATATTAAATCGTCCATATGATTCAAATCCTATGAAGTAAGGTAAATCTATTTGAAAGAGGGTACAGAAAATCTTGGATAAAGTACCATGTATTATAAAATCATGCTGTTATATAGTTTCTCGTTTTAGATTTTAATTCTGAAAATAGGGAATTTAAATAAAAATGTATTCAAAGTGATTTAATAACAGTCTGCATTTTTTCATTAGTGGATCATTCCGTTGTTGTCTCTTCTCGTGGCTGCTTGTTTAGTTGGTATTAAGGTAATGGGGAGATTTTATCTTGCATTTGTTTGAGAGGAGAGATTGAGAACTGAACTGAAAAATATAATACCGAATGGGTTGGCTGCATTAAGTAAATATAGAAGTCGTCTTGAGAGTGTAGATAAAGTCGAAAATTTGCATCACCATACAAAATTTGCTAAATGAAAATTCCGAAAACATTAATTGAAGGGTGGACAGCACTAGTGGACTACTTGCATTTTTTCCCGTGGAAAATATATTTTCCACGGGAAAAAATGCAAGGAGTCCACTCCCGTACTGTCGCTAACACAGCGCTGACAGAGGCGATTACGATCCAGTAGTTTACTATATGAAGGGTGGACGGCACTAGTGGACTACTTGCATTTTTTTCCGTGGGAAAAAATGCAAGTAGTCCACTAGTGCTGTCCGCACCTCAATTGTGTACGTATCAATGTGTTTTTGGTCTCATTTTGCAGGTAAATTACTAGATCAAGCTCGGCTGTGAGTTTTCGGTACCATAGAAAACTGATTTTTTAGCTACTGGCGTCTTCGCTTTTCTGGCACGGAGCGCCTTGTATGGAGGGAAATTTGTGCCACATGAATTGAAATCATTATTGCCCTAGACTGTTCACAGCGTAACCATTTGAATGATGAACTATTTTTTACGAGAAATATTTCAATAGATATAAGTTTGTCAATCCCCTAAGTAACATTCATTAATAAACTGGCAAACTGTCCCTAGTTACTTAATTCACTGGTGATAATGGAAAAAATTGAGATAGTTGAGACTTGAAAAAGAACTAAATTCAATTGTAGGGTTTTTTTATTAAACTTTCACACCAAACCCGACAGCGAAAAAGTAGTTTTGTTAACGCTTATTCCACTTACATGACAGGCGCCAAGGAACAGTGAGTGGTTTGCTTGCAGGGTTAAAGAGTAGACGAAAAATGCCTGTATAGATGCTGTAAATATTGGCTTGAAAAAATAGCTGGCTTTTTGAAGTAAGGTTGAGCAATGTACTCTAACGACAGCTTCTATTGATATGATTTTTTTTTTCACCATTTAGTTCGCATTTTATTTTCGATTAAGTTTTGATGCTTTTCTACTACAAAAATTAACACGGCAAGTTCGTTGAGATCGAACTTTGGTACACTTGAGTATTAACTACTTTCTCTTTTTTCAGCTCGTGGTTTCAACGTCGACAAGGCAGAAAGTATGTTCAAAAGAGTAAGTACGGAGACCAACATACGCGTACATTGCGAGGTAGCTCGCTACATAGTTCTCTATGTTGTAGACGCCCGATGTCTGTCATGGAACTGCAGACTACGTTTCCAATTTTCATTGTATGTAGAGCGGTTTGTAAATCAACCCATTTCCTACTATGTATTGTCTCGACTGGCAAGCTTTGTTCGCATTGCTTAGTGGTCGGCGCATACGGCTACTGTCTTGCGTGTAAAGCAAGGCTGCGTACATATAGGAGAGTGACAGTAACTGTTGTTCTCTGCGAACTATATGCGCCTAGTTTTAAAAGTGCAATACTCGAGTCATATGTTTAGTGAAAACACGTGTTGCAGTATTGGAGAATGACATTACTGTTTGATAAGATGTAAGGTTAGTTCTTCGAGTGTGCTCGTGTTTGGAATGCTCAACGAAAGAACACTGGAAAAAAGATACTTAAAATTTCATTTCCACTGCATGTAAATAAATAATTATTTTCTAGGGAAGGATCGAAATATAAAGATTTAATTTTTGTTGCAGTCTTTCTAAGAGCAGTATCGGTGTCCGTGTCTTCTTGTGCTACATTGTTTTGAAGGGTAATTCATCATAGTCATTAACACGTTGACTCCGAAGTGGTACGTATGTCTACCACTTAGGTTAGGTTCTGTAATTTTTTCAGATCCTTCTAGTGACTATGCGTACAAAGTGAAGTTTTACACCAATCAGGCAATCGGAGTCAACGTGTTAAAATAAATTCTTCCCTTAAAAATTTGTATTCGTAAGTTGATTCAAATTTTACAACGTATACAGTACATGGCGAAATGGCTGGCACATGTAGAGGTAAATAGCTCGGGTTATTGGTAGCTTCTCAGTCTTTTTTGTTTTTATTAATGAAGTTTTCCTGTTGAAAAGATAGGAACTTAGAAATTGTAAAAAAGAATTCTGTTATTCTGGTGTAGCGTCTTTAGACTTTCTGTATATTCCTGCTTTTATTAAAAGCTTAATATTCCTTAGGAAGTAACATGATTATTTCCCTCGCAGTCTGAAGAGTGGAGGAAGGAGCTGGACATCGACCACATCTTGGAGTGGGAGCCGCCTGAAGTTATTAAAAAATATGGTCCGCAGGGATGTCCTGGCCTCGATAAATATGGTGGCGCTGGTAAATTTCTTCGAAAACCCACTTGAACTTATGAAAGTTTTGATAAGATATTTTGGCCCATGAAAGTTGTGATGATTCAATAGTTCTAGATACTATTGTTCTCTTAAATGGTGCTAGTTCTGGTGATGAAGTTATTCGTAAAATTTATAAATTTGTTGACACGAACTCACTTTGGACTATTAGGGAAAATATTAAATATAAATATTTATTTGAGTAAATTTATTCAAAACGTGTTGTTACTCAAAATTCAATTATGGTGCTCTGGCGAATTTTTCAACTACCACGAGGGACTCAATGCTACTTCAGGGATATGTTCGAGTACATACACATCAGTGTTCCTAGGCTTTCCTTGGTGTAGGCTCTTCCTGACAGAACTAAACACACTTGTTGCGGGAGGCTATTGTAGGATTTTGCTTCGTAGTCACTTAACACGTTAAGTGCGATACGACCCACCGGTGGGTCGCTCAGGTTAGGTTCTGTAATTTTTTCAAAGCTTTCTAGTGACTGTGTGTACAAAGTAAAGATTTGCACCGGCTAGACAATCGCACTCAACGTGTTAAGCCTTACCCTTTCTTATTCGCAGGTGTTCTGTGTACAACATACCTTACATATGAATGTACTCGAAACTTTACCCATTACAGCTTCCGATATTTCGTCTTGTTGAGATGGTTTCTGACACTCTTAAAGCCATGTTTGTTTGGATACAGTGGCTATACTCTTCTACATAAAATTCATTATTTGGAGTTGTTGAAGTATTTTTAGAAGCCGAACAATTGTGTCTTGGTTGATAGTTTGGTTTTGATTTCAGTGCTGGTGGTCCCTCATGGCCTAGCGGACATGCGAGGGCTGCTACAGAGTGCCAGTATCATGGATTATGTCAAGAGCACCGCGCTCTGCTTGGAGCAGTGCAAGGTCAGCAAAAATGCATCAAAAAATCAAGTCAAGAAGTTTACCAATCAATAAAAAGGTTTAGATGCTGGCCTTAGTTTTCCTAGTAGCTCAGTTTTTTTGGTTCGTCCACAGTGTCTAATTAACAATTACCAATGGAGATTTTAAAAAATTATTCAATTAGAAATGTTTTTTAGAGTTAGCAAGGGAAAAATGGTAAAAAGAATTCAGTTTTTTACAAAATTATCTCTGTTTATATTCGAAGTTGCTACTGACAGTTGACGAAAAATTTTTGAATTTGTCATTAGACCTTCAATAATCTAGTATTTCGTCGTTCGTGAAGTTGTTCAATGGAGATTCAGTATAAATAGCTACTCTACTACATATGTGTAGTATGTGTGTGAATTTCTTGTTGGCCACAATTTGTTCTTAAATAATAGGAGATCCAAGTGCATACTATGTTTAGTCAAGCCAATAAAAAATTCTTCTTCACGACGTTAGTTCATACAGACTTGGTAGTTTGTAAATACTCCCGCATATTTAAAGTGATTCTGCGCCGGTGAGAACAATTGTTGTCTTCTCTTCTGAACCGTTTTGTGATTGCACCAGGACTGCGCTGCATGAGATAACTGTACTGGAGTGCTAGATTAGATTATTAACCCTTTAGCGACCAATTTGTTTTTCCAGTTTCTACATTTAAGCTCACAAAGACCGTCTGTACACTGATGCAACGAAGCATGCTGAGAGCCAGGCAGCCAAAAGGACGACGCTGTAACATGCCGAAGCATTCAAACCTAGTAGCAACCTCGTATTGCTCACTGTTTAATTATTAGAACAATTCTCCCAAATACCGTGAAAGGCGACCGAATAGTCCACTTGGTCGCTAAAGGGTTAAACTCTTCTCTAGGGAGAGAAGATACACCCTGTCCTGCTGACCACAGAATTAGCGAAGATTTTTATAGGGAGCTGTTGTGGAGTTTTTGTTTATAGGTGGGCATTTTGTGCGTTTTCTTCTTCACTTATTTTCGCGATGGAAGGCCGAGGTATCATGCAACTGATCCGCGGTCACTGGTTCGAAATCTGTGAGGAAGTTGGGAATATCAGCAATATCGGTCTCAACATAATTTCTAGTAGCTGTATCGACCTTTCTTGTGGTATCTGTATTGGTCATTACAGAAGTATTGGTATTGTCCATTTTCGTGGTATCGGTATTGGCCATTTCCGTGGTATTGGGCATTTTTGTTGCCTCTGTACCAGTCCAAATATTTGAGTACAGTTTGCCATCTTTAAAAGTAAGCATCGGCCATTTTTTTACATTTTGAGATGCTCAAAGTTATTATTGAAACTTTTTGGCAACTGCCATGATTATGCAGCTGGCTTTTAGCATTCATATATACTGCTTTCTATTATTCATAAAAAGCCACGTTTACAAAAGAATTACTTTTATACCCCTGCAAGCAATTACCCCCCCCCCCGTTTTCAAATGTGTTACAAATTATACGTATAAAACAAATTCACTACCACTCTGAACATTGCAAGTGATGGTACACAAAGTTAAATATTCTACTGCTAAGCTTCATCCAGCGAGTTTTGATGACTAGATTTGATAGTTCACACCCTACGCAGTTCACATCTGGTCAAATTTTATTTCTGCAAGGATTTTTATTTTGTTAGAAACTAACAAACGTTTCTTATCTTCAAATCCTTTGAATGCCAATACTTTTGGAATATTAGAGTTGAAACACAGATTTATTTTATAATAGTTTTAGCACAATTGATGTCTATGGGTTGGTGTGTGTCTTCTTCCCTAATGTCTGTCATCTGGCCAGGCCATGATGGCTGAGGAGAGCAAAAAGCGCGGCTACCCGGTGTGTCAACTAACTTGTATCTTCGACTTGGAAGGATTCTCGTATAAGGAATTCACCTTCAAGCCAGGTCAGTGAAGCTTTCTCAAATTAAACTGTTTCCTTTGCATTTAAAATCAGTATCTCCGTTGGCATTTTTGGGTATCGTCATACTACGATAATTTTTCCGTGATTTAGAAACCTTTTATTTTCAACGCTATAGAGCTTAGTCTGCACATTCGGACGTAAAGAATTCAAATGTTGAAAATAAGTTGATAATCGGTACTCTAATTTGGATGCTCTCAGAAAGTTAACAATGTTATTTGTTCTTCTCATCATCCTCAAACTTAAATTTCAAAGAAATTGATGGCATCTTGATGGTGCATTGTTTCTGCCAGCCACGAGGTCTCTTCAGGCTGCAACTAACGGGAACTGTATCGTGGCTGTGCTTTGTAATCATTTATGAAAACATGCTCGTTGTTTTCTCTGGTTATGTAGATTTCCCGTGTGTAGAAGACTTGAATTATGTTTTGCGCAACATTTTTTCTCTGTTAACATTCAGAAGTAAGATATATTTTGACCGACCCAGAGCATTGTCTGTGTGATGTGACGTTACAACACGTGGTCGTATTACATGTTTTCACAGAAATAAGTTTGCTGCTGAGTTACAAAAATGGCCGTCCTAACGCATTTAATCTGCTATTCGTTTTACAGCGCTTGACGCAGTGATAGCCCTGATGCAGGTGTATGAATCGAACTACCCTGAGCTGCTACGCGTTGGCTACGTCATTAATGGTGAGTCACGACTTGTGCTTGTACCTGATTCATTTTAGTGTAATGCACCCATGACATCCAATGCAATATTTGTTTCATCTTGTTACAGAAGGACCAATTTTCTTGAGGTAACGCAATAATTTCTCGCAAGAGAACTTCTCTTACAGCAAAAAGAACTGTCTAGGCGAAGAGATGAAAACTTTTGAAAGTAAAGAATCACGATTCTAAAAACAAAGGGTCAGCTATTCCAAGATCATTTTTCTAAAAAATTGTGCACTGGACAGAAAAAGACCGCTGCGCATACAACAAAGTGACCACTGTTCGTAAAATGAAGCAATACGAGAAATTTACGGCTGTCCTTTCGAAGGACTAACGACGTTATTTACGACAAAGTGACGGTTGCTCGTACGACTAAGTGGCTGCTACTCTTATGAAAAAATTACATTTGCCTTACGACAAAGTGACTTTCTTTGCTCTTAAGACAATGAAACTACTAACACAGAGAAATTAGTACATAGTTTTACATCAGCTAAAAAGCCACTCATTTATTTTTTTACAATAACAGCTAATTAGAACTAGTTTACGAGCTAACCTAACTCCTATGGTGATAGCAAAACACATCGAACATCCTGGACAATGTAGCAAGTCAAATACATTTTTATGAGAAAAAATTACAGTTAACGAAATAATCGCTTAGAAGCGTTAGTTTCACTAAATTATTTGAAACTATAGGAAACTGATTGACTTAGACGACAGTGTGCGATGGCAGACAGAAACCGACGTTTCTTAGAGCAAAGTGAAGCCTTCATGATAGTCGTGGACACTCATGTCATGTGCTTGATCGTGATGAGCCACCCAAACGTTTTCCAAAACCATAGTTGCATCAGTAGAATGTTTTGTTGATTGTTTGGTGGCCTGACTGTTCGGGAACTGTTTGGTGGTCAGGATGACGCTGCAGAAACTTACAGACTTGGGATACGAGACTTTTCCACATATGTACTCCTTATTTGTAAATTTTTCACCCACGGACTACCATTTTTTTCAAGCATTTAGATTCTTTTTATAGCAATAAAACTTTCAGATTCAAAGCAGAGATGGAATCTACGTTTAAGGATTTTCCTGCATTAAAACCAGTGGACTTTTTTTTATCAACGAGGCATAAATGATCTGTTAATCGATGGCCGAGATGTATGGCCGTTCAAGGATCATATTGCGATTAATTAAAACATACGTAATGCTTGTTTTTTCATGAATAAAATTTGTTCAGAAATTTGCCATTATTTTTTGAAGAACCTAATAGTTGTTTACTCAGTTTTAAAATTGCAAAGTATAACAACCTTTAATTTCTATAATGATTCAACTAAAGAAGTAACTTATACGTTATCAGAAACAATTACATTTTCTGTTTATTTACAGCGCCAAAAATATTCACCGTGGCGTACGCGATGCTGAAGCCCTTCCTTCAGGAGGTGACCATCAACAAAATCCAAATATTTGGGCGCACTGGCTGGCAGGAGCTGCTGCTGCAGGACATAGATGCCGAGGTCTTACCCAAACATTGGGGCGGTACCAGGGTAGACCCAGACGGCAACGAGATGTGCCCCTCAGTAGTGAGTGATGTGGCCCTCAGTAGTGAGTGATGTGGTCCTCAGTAGTGAGTGATGTGGCCCTCGGTAGTGAGTGATATGGTCCTCAGTAGTGAGTGATGTGGCCCTTAGTAGTGAGTGATGTGGCCCTCGGTAGTGAGTGATGTGGTCCTCAGTAGTGAGTAATGTGCCCCTCAGTAGTGAGTGATGTGCCCCTCAGTAGTGAATTTTACATCGTGAAATTTCAATGTTTTCTCATGAATAACGAAGGTATTTTTTCATACGTATGTTTAGATTTTGAGTATTGTGTTATGAGAAACGTTGCTCGCGTCTTAAGCCATCTTGAACGTACTAGTATGAGATTGATCTTGAAACTGATGTCACTTTCACTGCATCATACTACAAATTTTCGTAAGATTATGAACCAGGTACTGATGCGTCGTAAACTGGATTGTTTTTTGAAATGAGTAACTCGTGCAGATATGCCTGGGCGGTCCCGTACCTAAGGAGTACTACCTCAAGAACAAGGCCAAGCGGAACAGGAAACATCTCACGACCATCACAGTCTCCAAGGGAGGCACTGAGAAGCTGACGTTCAAAGTCACTGAACCTGACTCTGTGATCAAGTGAGTTTCTATCACAAAAATGTATCCATTCTTTTTCATAAAGTGGGAGAGAGAATGGTTTTGTGACATCATATTACTGGTTTCGTATATTAACAGGAGTCTGTACTATTTTGCTTTGTGCTTTCTGTTGTGAAAATTTTCTTTAATTTCACGTTATGTCTAGCAGCGTCATGCCACTAAATGGCTGTTCTTGTAGGGCAAAGGTTTATTGCTCTGTTCTTCTCTAATTCTTTCAACGAACGAACGCACGCATCTTACTTGTGATCCCAGTAAACAAAATCTGTGTAAGGCACTAACTGTAATCATACTGAAAAACAGTTACAGCTCGTTTTATTTTAGTTTTCAGCTAACGCCACATAATTATAAACACTTTCTAGAAGTTAAAAGTACATCTATATTACGTTTATTGTATACTTCTTCTGTTAATTTTAAAATTTACAGATTCCTAAAATCTTTTGTTGGTCATATTTATGTTTTTCGTTAGAGATTTATCTCTGCCTGTGTTTTCTACTTGAGTTGTAACAGAAAGCGTTGCCTTGAATATATTTGTATCTAAGGTTAGATTTGGTGTAACGAGTTTAAGTCTAGTGTTATGGATTGCTGTAGAATCGTACTAACATATTTTCTTCTCTTGAGGTGGGAATTTGAGACTGACGATTACGACATTGCTTTCCGTGTGTATGAAGAAGACTCTTTGAATGACCCGTTGGTGCCTCACCGGCGAGTCAACAGCCACCTCGTGCCGGAGGAAGGCCAAGTTGTTTGCCCCTCGGCTGGCACATGTAAGTTAGGATTACCTTCTCAACTTTTAACTCCTTGTCTGCGGACGGTAACTTTCGCTCTGTGTTCTCAGCAAGTTAAAGCTACCTTTGCTAACTGTGAACGCAACAGCGGTAACTCTAGCTACCGTTGTTTTTACAGCAAGGGAAGTTTTCATTATTCGTCGTAAAGACCACGGTGGTAAATCCTCTCGTGTTGGTAGACTAACGATTTGTAAGAGGAGTCCGAGAATGCTGCAGAGAACTGTTGGATCAATAACATATCTCGAACTACTTGCTTCAGTGTTCGCCATGTTCTTAGAAGGTAAAAGAATATACCATGATTTTCGTAATTTATTTGAAATTGTTTGTTTACGGCTCTCGTTTTACGCGAGCGGTGACTTGTAGTTCTCAGTCAAGCTGGAATGAGGGAAAACCTTCATGCTTTCCTCTTACTCGCTTTTGCTTTGGAAGATTCGTGCAAATGAAGGGTGGTTGAAGACAAGTTTTAATCTGCACTAGAGGTGGTGTAGCTGCTGTTCTTGTCATGGGAATTAATTGAAAATTATCTTCTATGCGCATGTCGATGACGTAGATATGCGCATATATTTATTCTTTGATACCCTCTTTATCCATTTTTTGAAGTCCATTTTGTGCAAAAGTGCACTGGAAAAAGTGAAATTATATTTTTTCCTTTACTTTTGTCATTACTGATGTTTCTCCATTATTATTAATTGCATTACGTGTTGAATATAATGGAGATGCCTGCTTAGCATTAAATTTTTTGCTAATGAATTAGTGATATAGTTACTTACATTTTTATTCGAACGCTAAGTTATTCTAAATCCTGTGTTAAAATTGTTACCTGCCGCTCAATAGATGTGTCAACTTCAATATTCATGAAAGGAATTGGAATTAAGATAACGAAAGATTTTTCACTTATTTCTGTTCTCTTTTCAGACGTGTTTGAATTCGACAATTCCTTCAGTTACCTGCGAGCGAAGAAGCTTTACTACAGCGTTCAAATGATCGAAACTAAACACTAGCGATGCTGTTCTGAAATAAGGACATACACTTCCATTTAGTGTCATTGCCCTTCCATGATCCCATGTTTGCCTGCTGATAAAAACTTGTAAAAGTGCGAACAGACCTGACCGATGAAACTGGCGCTGCTCTGAGGTGCCTGTGCAGGTCTGCTTAGGCGGAACTGTTAACTGAACGTGAGGGACATGTGTGCCTGAGCGTGAAGGACATGTGTGCCTGAGCGTGAGGGACATGTGTGCCTGAGCGTGAGGGACATGTGTGCCTGAGCGTGAGGGACATGTGTGCCTGAGCGTGAGGGACATGTGTGCCTGAGCGTGAGGGACACGTGTGCCTGAGCGTGAGGGACATGTGTGCCTGAGCGTGAGGGACATGTATGTCTGAGTGTGAATCACCAGCTTTTGGATTCGAGTTCGGCTACGTTCTGGTTAACGATGAAAATGTGCCGAAGTAAATGCTCTTTTCACAATCATTTTCTGTTACGGCACTTAAATTATTTTGGTTTACAACTGAAAAAGATGTTTAGAAAAAATGTGAGGTCTTTTCCATCATATCTTACGAAATCGTGTTCGTTTGACATTGAGTTTTATAAAGTTCTACATAGTTTTATGTTCTTGCAAAGAATTCCAAGTCGTTCTTGCATCAGCATTCCGGTTGCTCGTTGTACGGAATGCTCAGTATGCTTTCTATGTTCACCTCTCAATATAATTTTCTTTTTTTCATTAGTTTTATGAGAGAATTAAATACAATAGTATTTTGCTCCATTTACCTGAGGGTTTAAACAGTAAAACTTATGATCCCACTATATAATAATACACGGTTGGTTGGTTGGTTGGTCGGTCGCTTGCTTGGTTGGTTGGTTGCTTGCTTGCTTGCTTGCTGGCTTGGTTGGTCCGTCTCTCTGTCAAGCTCTTCAAGATTTAGATAGGAGAAAATTCGTCAACTGAATAACAAGATAAGATATCATGAAATTTATCCCTGAATTACGATGGGAAGTATAGTTTCTGGAATACATGCTCGAAAGTCGAACCACTGCATGCTGAAATATACTGTTTATGTTAAGTATTGACTTCTCAATGGAACGGGTATACATGTATTGTATTTTTTGAGGATACCAAAGGCAACATGAAAACTCCTTCGCAAAGCCCGTGTCCATTAATATTATAGATCAAACGAAAAAATTCATTTAAAAAGACGTGCATTTTTTCACGTGTGGGTCTAACTAGTAATATCATATCTACTTTTGGCTCTCACAATTTTTAAGGAAGGCACTCCAATGCATATCTTTTTGTAAGTGTAAATCTTCATAAATTTCTGCTTGCATTGAGATCAATTATGATATTGTTTTATTCTGCTAATATTTTCCCTTTTTATTTTTAAACCCATGCCTTGTTTTGTTCAGGGATTTTTTATTTTTCCGTGTCGTTATTATAATACAGTACAAGTCAATCATTTAAAATGACTGAAAAACTTTAAAATATCTTAGTTAATAAGAGATCTCTTGCCTCTGAAGCCACTGCCTTACTTCTTGTAGTTTATTTATACAGTCTGTGATTATAAACGTAGCTTGCATGCTGTATTCCCTTTTATCCATCCCGAAAGTAATACGAATGAAAAAAATCATAAACAGAATCTTTCATTAAGTTACAAAAAAGATTATCTTTTCCATATTTTGTGGACATGCTTGTGTCTTCCCTCGTCACCATATTTTGAGCCAATCTGTCGCCCAGTGCTTGCCAGTACTCCTTAGTCCTCACTTTACAGCCAGCAGCTTTGCTGTTGCATTTTTGTGATCTTAATTTTGAAGCAAAGATTTTCATTATTGCTTTGTGTCTCGTGTGGTCTTCTTACTGTACTACACCGTCCTTGCCCCGATATCTTGTAGGCTTGTATAGTTTTCCTTAATTCTTCCCCATTTCTCACTAACACGGGGATTATTGCAGCTGTTGAAAAAAAATTGCGGCGAATATGGTAATTTGACGTATCTTACCTACAACAAAGATTGTAACGATACCATTTGTGCGTATGAATTCATTTCATGCAGGGATAGTGCCAAGTTGTTTAATTTGATGAGTTTTAGATTCATGCTTGAATTTTCAAGTTTCAGGAGAGTTTTATGTAATTATGTGATTATCTTTTTCGTACGCTCGGGTGAGTCTGTTAATTACAAAGCTGTCGCATTTTTACGGTCGAATTTTCTTCTTCATGGGACTTTAAGGATCAATGTTTGTTGTCATTGTCAGGCTGGAAGTGAAAAACGTAAATAATTTTAGTTGTAAGTTCTTTCGTTTCATTGGAATATTGAAATTCTATGAAGTAGCAGTAACCGTAAATATTCTCTTCAAAAAACTGACGTAAATAATGTTAAACGCTGCTGTTCGATATCTGCTGTTGTACAGTTAAGTGACCTTTGCCTCTGTGTGTTTCATTTCTTTACTTCTTAATTTTGTTATATGTTAATGCCGTGAATTTGACGTACAATGTACACACAAAGCATGTCGCTTATTTTTTATGAAATTTCTGAGTGTTCCTGCTCTGTATCGACTGACCAGCTTACAATAAAATCCCTCATTTTACTCTAAATTAAAATTTTCATAGAATTGTGGTCTCTTCGTGGGTGCCTACGTCCGTGTTCAGCTGTGAAACTTCTCTACTCTTTTTTTAAATAGGAACTGGGTCAGCACTACAGCAAGCAGCTCATAACATTCCTGTGTTGTTTTTTTTATATAGGCACATCCCTTCTGAGGATATCGTGTGGTGTACCCGTGGGAGAATTATGTCTGTCCTGCTGAATATTTTTAATGAACTTGGCACTGCCTGGTGACACCATTTACCTCGTATTCAGTTAGAAATAATGGTTGCTGGAGTCTTTAGTTTGGTTCAGTTCTTTAATCTCAATAGATTTCACTTTTTTCTCCTTTCTCATAGCTGAAGTTGATGTACTGTGGAGTATCTGTTACTGAACACTTGTTTCGTTTTTCAATCCTCTCCATCTTTGACGTGCTTGTTATCCCTGTTGAAGAACGCTATTTGGACATCGGCTCCGGCGGTAGTACCACATATGTGTGATCTTTGTAACGTTTATAAAGTACTTTATTGCGGAGGAATGATTGATAGCTCGACTGATTTGTTACCTAACTATTCTATGCACGAGACTGTAATCTTTCCTTATATAGTTCCAGCGTTTGTGATATACTGTAGTTTAGTGATGTTGGTTGTTATTGGAACGTTCCTCTCTTACTCGAGGTTCAAATGTTAGCGTCATAGCGCCTTGTTACAGTTTTATATATTTCTGAAATTCTAAAGTTGTGATATTTTTGTAATGTTTTAGTCTTCAGCATTTTTGAGATATCATTTGTTCTCTTAGAATAATTATAGCATGTATTGCATTCTACGTAGATCACAAAACATAATTTGTAAGCCCAATTGACTCGTTTGTATGTACTGAGAGAATTTATTAAGTTCATCAATGCTGTTTATTTTGCCCTATTATCCATACCAGCATCAAGTGTCGCTAACTTGACTGTGATGATGGATCTGATCAGAAAGCGTTTCTGACGTCCCTAACGATTGTTAAATTCTTCATGAAAAAGATCGAAGTAGTGTAGAATGAAAATAACATCGTATATACTACTGAACTCTTCAACGATTGTACGAGTATTTTTCATACAGATGCAAGAATTGAAGTTTTTCCATGAAAATTATTAGGAACTTATTCTGCAACAACTTTCCTTAAGTAGCAGGTGGCTCTCGTAAGGATGTTGGAAACCTACTACTACCCAAGAATATTTTGAGCTAGCGGCATCTGGTCGGAATGCCATCGTTTAAATTTTCGAGTACATAGATGGGATAACCAAGCCTCTCTTGAGCAGTGATTTCCCCAGGTTTGGATTTAGGTAGGTCTGTAGATACGGGTTTGTATATGAAAGCTGCTTTTGGGTATCAACAGTTTCACTGGAGGTGTTTTTCAGTCACATCTGTCCTCATGGGTAATATCCTTCAAAGGATGCGGGTGAACTTTTGAGCCTACCTCTTCAAGTAGGGAATGTACCAATATCGGATAGTGTGAAGTCTACAGTAGTTAGTAAATAAAGAAATTAAGATCAAAGTTCTTCGTAGCAATGTAGTAACTCCATGTGATCTTCCAGGTCCATTCCGTACCTTGAAACCAATTTGGTTGATCGTCCGTATCGAATGGGTTTTCTTTTTTAGGTCATTAAAAACCCTGTCAGTAGCTCCTGTATATTACCAAATTTATTGTCCTCAACCTCGCTATATAAAATAACCTGGATGACTTAACGATGTCAGGAGTACATTTTAAAATGTAATTCTTTGCCTTTAAGAGGGAAAGCAAGATTTGACCCAACAACCAGAATATTCAGAGCTCGGTCTACTCAGTACTGGATTGCTCGCGCTTGAGAGCAAACAAAGGGAACTCCCTTATAGTGATATTGTTGGATTCGTGGATGATTCTTCCAGTTCCTTTATTTTTCTATCATATCCACATGGTCCAGTAAATATGAATTAGGAAAATTTCTAAAAGCCTTCGTCAATATTTGCACTAACTTGAAGTGATAATTTACTGCACAAACTGACTATTTCATAGTGATGACACGTAGGGGTTTCACCTTGCAAAAAAATTAAACTTTTGCTATCGTATACAAAGAAATGCGTCTTCGGAGTATTCAGATTGCTATTTAACTTTAGCTTGACATATTTCACGATGCCCATCTCGGTTTACAACGCAACAGTTCATAGCATAACAGTACCATAGTATTTCTAGCGTTGACAATCCGTCACTGTTTTATTCGTGCGGGTGCCGGTGGCTGGAGCTTCGGTTATCTTAATGATATTCCTGTATCTCTAGTTTCAATACCAGTGCTAGTAACATTTATTTGATATGCTTCAACCTCAGTGGAACTGTCAGTAGCTGTGTCCTGACATGGTGTCACAACAAATGGTGACTCGTCTACCTCATTAGCGTCAATTCGTGCGCTGATGAATGGCTGTTACGCATACAAACTCTGTTAGGAAATAAGATTTCAGTTTAAAACTACTGCACTCTAAAACTTGAACTTCTTCAGTTGGAAATTAAATAAAAAATTAATGAATTTATGAAGATTTTAACGTATTAAAAATATTTATTTTGTGCGAACCAAGATGTCATTCGCTTTTCTCAATTGAAGCGCTTGTGTAGAAGCAACGGCAGGCGGGCAGCTCCTTCACTGAATAAGAGTCAAATAAAAATTGAATAATGAGGGAATGTCTGTGTTTGAAGTATCATGCTTGGTTGGTCGGAAATATTTTTGATATGGCACTGTTGTATAAAATACGGATCTGCTGGACCTAGATCTAACACCAAAAGGAGTCTGAAGGAATGCGCGAAATATTTTTCTTTGTCAAGAAGCTTTATATCAGATAAAATGAAACTGGCTTAACAGAAATATCTGCCAACCATGTGAGGCTTTTTTTCTTGTGCTCTTAATTGCTTTACGATTGTACAGTAGCAGAGCAAACGATTATAAAGACTTGTTAGGAAGCCTTCCTGACGTCTCGGCGCTGAAGTCAGAAGCTCAAAATTAGACCTGAAACCCTCGTAATTGCAGCACCTCAGCTGCGACTCAGCCTTCCTTTTTTCGCACAGCTCATGAACGATTTATTGATGAAAGATGAATTTCGTTTATCTATGGGACTATATTTTTGCAAGAAATTCTTTCTGACCAAAGTTTTAATGAATGAGGATGCTGAAATTCCTTTATCATGACGACAGAGAGCTTATTATGGGAATGTGTGTAAAACCATAAGAATATTACTAGGAAAAAATCTCGGTAGCACCAGGCCGTGTTTCTAGTGATAATCTTGGTTGTAAAAAAATTGCCTTGACTGTGCATGTAACTCTTAAAGAGTTACTCAAACATTGGAATTATCACTTGCAAGACGCCGCACTTCACATTCTGCAGTGTACAAAAACCTGGAAAGCTATGTATGACTGGCGGAACTTCATAGGACTTGTTGCTGCGGACTATTTCCTGGACTCGAAGTCTTCAACCGTTACCTTGCACCAGCAACTCTCATCACGTATAAACCTATATTTCTTGCGTTCCCACTAACTTCATAGATTTATACAATAATTTTTTGCTTTTCGAGATTCAAGCTTCGATCGAAGAGTGTGACAATGTTCATGCGCCTGTTCGAGCTCCATGTCAGAGTAACGTTAGTTTACGTCTTGCTTACCTATTCCAGGATCACAGAAGCCAAAAACATGGACCAAGGAAAGAGCAGCCATAGCAGACCTGGGCCAGACCCAGCCAGGTGCAACAGTTCAGTTGAGCCCCAGCCGTATTGTTAGTAGGTTGCGATCTCCTGAGTGTCTAAGACCATAACTCGCTTTCGTTCTGCCACCGGGCGCCTGTGAATCTCCAATGACAAACTCTACTTTCTATTCTTTTGAAAACATAACAACCTTTAGGTAAGTCTATGGAAAATTGTCATTCCCAAATTTTGGTAATTATCTTTGTTAATTACTTCATAATGGTTGTATATGTACTCTACGTATAATGATTATACAGTTCTGTTCTTTAACGTTCATCGGAAGGGATTAAGCTCACTTAAAACAAAACTAAATTTGACCATTAAATCTCGGTCTCATTACTGATTCAAAGTGTACCCCATTCCGCTACAATGGTGGGGCTTAGCTTGCTGCCCCTTGGCTGTGGGAGAGCGATGGGGCAGAAATCGTGGTATGGCTGCGTCGGGATATTCCCGGTTTTTTTTAGCCACGTGTGTTACGAATGTTCTCTTATCGTTGTGTGCTGTGTTCGACAAACGTTGTCTTCGTTTGACGCTACTTGTTTTACGTATATTCTACGTCCGTTAAGGCTACGTGTTGTACCAGTGTTCTGTCTCCGTTTCGTAGTGATTATTCCACAATTTCGTTCGTCATCTTTTCAGAAGGCAATTATTTTCCTGCGCAAGGAAGCTCACTAATTTAATTAGCAGCTTTAATCGAAACATTAGTCATTCTTCTCTAAATTGACATTTCAGTCGACATTTTTTTTGCAAATGCGTTACACCAAACTAGCCGTTGAGGACGTCCTGCTGCTATGGCTCTGATTTCAGGTGTTTGCAGCGTCTAAGTTCCTGGTTGATCAGTAATTAAATGCAGTGGAACGACGGTCATCAGTTTGTTAATGATTTGACGTATAATTAGGCCTGATGAATATGTTCAGATAAAAAGATGAATATCGTGTACGTATGCATAATTAAACCATATAAAACAGAATACTTAATTTGTAGCGGTGCTTTTTATTGGTAAACTCTAATTTTAGACCTGCAAATTTACTCTTCCACTCAAACTTTTGCCGTTGAGAGATTTAGCACGTTGACTCCGAAGTGGTACGTATGTGTACCACTTAGGTTAGGTTCTGTAATTTTTTCAGATCCTTCTAGTGACTATGCGTACAAAGTGAAGATTTTTCACCGGCCAGGCAATCTGAGGCAACGTGTTAAATTATTCCATGGAATGTTGAATTGCAATGTTTCTCTATACTAAATATGTACTCTCATTTCTTATAATAATCAGAGGGGGAAAGGTCATCAATAAATTTAGAAATAAATTGTAATTAGGATTTACATGAATTTGGCAAGACCAATACGCAATAACACCAATCTTGTGACGTACGATTTCGTTTATATCGTGTGAATATGAAAACTTTCTATAAATGAACTTCATATTTTACGTAACATATTCAATACAGTCATGCGTACGAAAACTACGATTTCGAGCGTCATCCGGGTGCTGAGGATGAACATTTATTGCTTAATTAGCACTCGCCTAAGTTCATTCGCACCTTCGCTCGAAGGTTATACTCGAAATTTTAGCAGCGAATCCCACACTTAGCTGCGCCTGAACTGAAGTAATGAGATAGCTGTTCATTAATTAGCAAATACGAATGCAAGTGTTCATGTTCTCATATGAGGCATTTTTCCTTTTCAAACTGTTTTTAATACGCCTTTACGGTATTTTAGAATGTACAAAGGCTGGAGAAGTATATTACCAGTACAATGTTTTTTATTTGTAGGGATCATGCTGCGTATATTGCATTTGAATAATATTACATGTTTCATACGTTAGTCTAACATTGCAATTAGCAAATTAACTCGTGTAATATATTCCACTGGTTATCTAAATTAACAAACTATTCTTCTGCCGATCTGTATGTTTTTAGCTCATCTGGGTAGGCGCTTGCTACAGTAAAGGTCGGCACCTAGCTATGCCTACTTCCCATACCAGGTTTCACAGTGGCCTATATAGACCTATGTATACCAACACTTGGGTCCTTTGCTTTACTTCGAGGACTTGTTACACTTCGTGTCATTTGGGCTGCATGGGATTAGGGCTTACGAGGAAAAATATCTTTTTCTACTTACATTCTCTTGATTCTCTAAATGCTTATTTAAGTTAAGTG
>VCRD01000237.1:140374-159296 GCA_006783055.1 Trinorchestia longiramus
GGTTATTTTATGACGTCAGAGAAACTTGCTTGTTGCGCTCTACACGGCAATCTCAACTCAGAAGACGTGGTCTCGTTGTACAAAGTTGGTGGCAAGCTTCTCTCACATGTGAACTTGAAAATCCCTTTATTTATTCAAAAAACTTGTCTTCAAGCACACAATCACAGCCTTCTCCTGGTAGATCACATTGAAATAAATGCACTCCAATATTCTAATGTACAGCACCTTCATTTCAAGTTCTAGCTTGAAAAATAATCAACCTGTTCACCCATAATATGAAGCGTGTAAACCCATCTGATTTATGTACTTTTAACATTGCTGGTGTTACTGAGCTGAAGAGGACTTGAAATTTTGTTCTCAATGTAACACTTTTACCACGGCGATCATAAATCAGCGATTAATGAAGCCTCTGTAGGCAATATTCTCCAATCTATTTTTGTTGTATTGACAATAGACGAAATCTCAGTACTGAATGAGAAATTCAATAATTTCAGTAAACAATATGTAAAACTAACTTCGGAAATATTAATTCGGTCCAGCAAGCTCGAACACGTTATTGGCATTGCCATCCCCCAGATAAAACTCTTTCCCGTCTTGTGGATAACAATAGATTAAAAATGAATATCATGATCCAATTCAATATATGTTCGACCTGTTGTCAGAACTCATGCAGTCCATCTGTCTGGAATGTCACTTACGTTAGATTACCAAATTGCCAGGCTCTCAAAGGAATAGCTCCTCGCATATGTTCAGAAAATCATTTGTGTACCTTAATCAGTGGCAGACAAAATAAACTCGTATGGCTTATTTTTCTTATTCCAGCAGAAAAACCAAAACTCGAACGTTCAAAAGCTTTCTATTTATCAGGCCAACGTCTAATGAAAGACTAGCCTTCCTCAATACGTTATCATTCATTCACTAAGTGATGAGTTTATTTTGAAAAAACATTATTTTCCCTGTGCGCGATGCAACTAAGAAGATAGTATCATATTTTCCAAGAATCTCTCCCGTTAATTAGTTCATGAACCCGATATTTCATTACTATTGAATCCCTATCAACTTGTGTCGATTAAGATGGCATATTCATTTTTAGTGAACAAAGAATTGAACAAAATACAAATATGGTGAATTGCGCAGTAGCTATCGTCCACAATCTTTCTTAGAGACAATCCCTTTGCAGCTATGCTGAAATCCACTTAGATCAAAATTCTTATGAAGTGCGTTTTGCTAATATATGGTATTTATTCTTTGACATCTCAGAACTGGTGACAATTGATTGTAAACGCTCAAGAAAAAGCTTTGTCAAAAAGCCTGGTTTAGTTACTACCAGCTTTTCGTGCACTATTCGCACGTAATATTTTACATTCTAAAGGGCTATTTCCTTAACTTCCGAGTCTAAAAACGTACCAATTAAAGTATTCCCCATTATTCCAGTAAATTTGACTATAGTGCCTAATGCAGTTTTCAATGACACACGTGACCTTTCTAACGCAATTTCTCGAAACATTGCTAAGTTCAGAAGAAATGTAGTTTGTCATGTATGATACTTTCGAACTAAATTTATGAGACGAACGGCTGCCTCACGCGCAATTTTAAATGTTACGTTGCAAAACCCTTCTGGACGGCCAGCCAGCCCCTTGTTTGCACATGTCAGGTGAAATCGCTACCGAAACTCGAGTACATCCCTGAGCGAAGGTAGCCGATTTGACATCCAGCATCGCAGTTGTAAGCCGAAGGAAGATATCCATGATAGAATCAAAGGATTTTGCAGGCAGCCTATTACTTTCTAGAGATGGAAACGGCAACGTTTTAACTACGATGGTTATACTTGTTTCTTGAGTTGTAAACTCTAGATTCATGTTCAATTCATACTTGTGTCGAGTAACGTAGAATGTTTAACATATGCATACATATGTGTGTCATTGCAAAACCATGTATTGTTTGCAAACAATTGTGCCGGATAATTTCTGAATCCTTGCATTATCTGCATCACATTGCAGGTCCTTTTGAATAATAAGAAGGATAAAAACAACCTTCTTGTTTCCACGGTAGTATTGTCAGCATTCAGTCCGACATCGCATCGTCCCGGCGGATCTACGGACTCAAAATACACGGTGCATTCAAGTTAAAACATTTCCGAAGTTTTTTTCTCAAAACTGCAAACAAATAGAAGCATGCAGTTAGTCTTAAAATATGCATGTGCCCGTCGTGAATGCGTGACAGAAATGGCAGTACCGTGCAACACACAGAACTCTAGCAATAACGGCGAGAGTGAGGACCGTTTTTGATACTCAAAATGACAACGTTTTCATTACAAGAACAGTGTGTGATCATTAGTTTTCTTCATTTAAGTGGTGTGACACCGATTGAAATTTATTGCCAGTTGAGTGAGATATGTGGTAATAGAGTTATGGATGATTCGAATGTGCTTTCGTGAGTGCAATACCTCAAAGAAGGCGGAACGTCGGCCTCCCACCAGCCGATCTGTTGACATGATTGAGCGATTGGAAAAAGTTGTTTTGGAGGGCCGCCGAATGATTGTGGAACACATCACCTCTAAATTTGACATTTTGGGGGATCTGTACAGACCATCTAGCATGAAAACCTCAAAATGTGAAAAAGTGTTTTCTAGATGGGTGCCACGAATGCTGATGGATGACCACAGGGCTGCACGCCTGGCATGTTGCCAGGCAATGTTGACGCATGTTGACGGCATGAATGGGACTTTCTTTTCGCCGACTGTGACAATGGATGAGACATGGGTGCCGTTTTTAATCCTGAAACCAAGTGTCCGTCACCTCAATGGAAGCACAGACACAGATGCCATACTCCATTTTGAATAACAAAAAGAGTCATATCTCTCGCCACTGCTGCTAGAGTTCTGTGTGGCGTACAGGGCTATTATCTCAGTCATGCATTCACAACCAGTGCATGCGTATTTTAAACAAACTGGATGTTTCTGTTTGTTTCTTATTCTGATAAAAAATATCTTAGGTGTTATAATTTGAATGCACCTTATATATAACTCGCATAATGTCTGACTTTAACGTTTTCCCTGAATCAATCGTACGATGTCTGGCTCTAAAGTATTTACTAGTTCAAATATCAATACGCGTCTCGGACTACACAGATTGAAGTTAGATCATTCCACCTCGCAAATAATTCATCAACATTCTTCAGTTGATAGGAAGTCGCAACTTCGTTTGGTTCCTAGTTCTTTTATAGTTCTCCTATATGCACTCTAAGTATCTCTTTAGAGTTTTTTCGATTCAATTACCGAGAGTTGCATACCAAACTCCGTCGAATAGACTATATGAAAAGGAGAAACAGAGTTTCACTATCTACTTTTGCCAGCCTCTTGGCCACCACCAGCTTGGTCGACTGGTGAGCGAATCTGCTTGCGAGCGGGAAGACCCGGGTTCGAATCCCGTTGCCGACATGGTTGACGCGGCTAGAAATACGGCATGGGACTTGGGTAAACAACCGAATAATTATCGAAGTAATTATCGGACCCAAGAATGGGCCAGAAGGTTCGTTCCTATAGAGTATAGCCTAATTCTATTCTATTCTATTCTATTCTATTCTACTTTATAAAAGTAATCGTTAACACTGGTACAATCTATCATCTGCATTTTAGGACGAGAATCCTTCTGCTGAAACAAGAACAAAAAGCTAACCGATAATTAGATCAATACCTTTTTGTTATTGTACTTCTTGAATAAGTATTTTCATTGCCCTGAGGGTGATTTTTCTGAAACCAAACATTTCCAAATACTTTGATCTATACTGTAATCTAAATCCATAGTTTCTAGCGAAAAATGGCTCCTTATGAAAATCTATACCATAACAAGAGCCGCGTGCATCCGTCCGTCTGTCCGTGTGTCACACTCTTCTAATCGATAGCTTTGATAGCATCAAGGATAAAGCTTAACAAATACAAGAAATTCTTCTTTTGCATTATTTTTCTGTGGCAATTCAATTTCCTTTGACTTTCATTATGGTATCCAGAACACACAATCAGTTAATTTTTACAAATAGAAATTTTCTTTGGACCTTTTTCTGTTGAAATTCATCATGATGCTTTGATATTTTCAATTGATAATGCGAAAAGAAATGCTTTAACACGTTGACTCCGATTGCCTGATTGGTGTAAAACTTCACTTTGTACGCATGGTCACTAGAAGGATCTCAAAAAATTACAGAACCTAACCTAAGTGGTACACATACGTACCACTTCGGAGTCAACGTGTTAAATTAGTTTGACCAGCAACCTGGCTACCACTTAGTATAAGGCCAAAGATTTAGGAAATTGATTTCGTGACACGCTTTTAAGAATAGATTAGCACTGGTGGTCTAGGTTTCAGTTCACTGGTAAATTAATGCACTCATTTTCGCTGTACAAGTGCACTATAATAAGTCCCTTTCAAAAAAATTAGAGAGATCCAGAGCCTTATATACTTGTGTCAGTATCGTGGATACCGAGTTAGGTGGTATATTGTGGCTCGAAAATACTGTATTCTTAGTGTTTATTACTGTCTGAAGAAAAATAAGTTACCTTGGAAATAATCTTAAGCATGGAAACTCCACTCGAACAAAAAAAAGACTGAATCGAGAGCGAAAAAGAAGAGCGAGAGAAAGATTATCTCAAGAAAGATTCATGAATATTTTTACCATCATTTTTTATGACTCTGATACACTGCCGCAAAAAATTGAGACACCCCGCAATGCATGCTAGGATAATAACCGTGAGTGGACGCTCTCTTTTAATTGATAATGCGAAAAGAAATGTTTTAAATTAGTTTGACCAGTAACCTGGCTACCACTTAGTACAAGGCCAAAGATTTTGGAAATTGAGTTATTGTTTTCGGAATTGTGATTTTCTTGAAAAGCTTTAAAGAGATAATAAAGGATATTTCAGAATAAATTCTGGCAAAAAAGGCCAACGTGGATAGAAACGTGTCCAACCGTAAGAGAGAAGCAGCAAGACTTCGACAGCAAGAAAGACGTTGTTCGTTCGATAGAAAACCGATTCTCTTCCCAAGCCCAAAACTGTTTCGTTTGGGAACAAATTATTAACCGGCATTGCGCTAGTTTTTTTAAAGTGACACGGAACATAGATAAATAAATATATAAATAAATAAATGAATAAATATATAAATAAATAAATATATAAACACACGACGGTCATTCGTAGTATTAGATTAGATGAAATTTGATGGTATCTCATCTTGTTATTCGTAGTCGAAATTTTTCCTATCTAAATCCTTCAGAGCGTGACAGAGAGACGGACCAAGCAAGCAAGCAAGCAAGCAAGCAACAAGTGGGTATTATTATATAGTGGGGTAGTGGGACTAGTACTGGTAATTCTTGCGATTGTAAAGTATTGTCGTGTCATTTCTCGCTGCAAACTGTGAATTCGGATCATATTTTGTACAAGAAACATCCTAGATCATGATTCCGGTAGTATCCATCCCTCTAAGTCAATTTTAGTTTAATAATTCAAAAGGTATCAATCAGTAAAACAAATTCAATTTATTTTGAAGTGACGAAATAAAGATGATGGTCATGGATAGAAGAGTCCATATAACATTAACACGTTTGTTGCGATGCGACCCACCGGTGGGTCACTTAGGTTAGGTTCTGTAATTTTTTCAGATCTTTCTAGTGACTATGCGTACAAAGTGAAGTTTTACACCAATCAGGCAATCAGAGGCAACGTGTTAATATTCATACACATAGCAATACACAACGCTTGTAAAATTTCTAACACGAGCTCGTAAAATTCTGTCTCTTATTACAAAACATCTAAGTTCATTTTATAGAGTAACTATTTACAACTAACATTTATTCCTAATGTGATACAATTTTATGTATCATATTTAGTTGTTCAAATGAAAAAGCGTTGACACTGGTTGGGTATAAAATTGACAATTTATCGAAGTTAATGAAGAGTTGAAAATAAATTGAGTGACCAATGAAATTTTTGTTTCTCACTTGCATTTTGTTCCCTCCTGAAGTGCTATTCAATTCAATACAGCCTAAGATATCTTGTTATTGCAATACTTATTCGCTAGATTTTCAAAGTTTATATCTATTTTGTAACCTACCCAACTAAATTTAACATGCTGTCTTTCATCCATGGGTAGCATTACACCGTCATTGAAGGATGTTTTTAAAGTCGCTAACGAACGCCAGATGAATTTACAAGTAAAAACGTTAGCAATGAAGTTTTTTGTGCAATACTAGTTATAATTCCAAACTTTTATTCACACAGTATATATCAATCTTAAAGTGAAAATGAAGTTAATGTTCTATTTTATGAGTATGAAAGTAAAAGTTAACATGGACCATTTATGCAAATCGGGCAATGTTCACAAATGTCCGAGCATTAAAAATCCTTTTCTGTATAATTACTAAATAATAAAGAACTTAGGAAAGCTAATGTCACAGGCAGCAAGCTCCAAACAGCAAAGTGTGACCGATTCTGTGGTTCAGCGATAAAAAATATTTAAATTTAGAAAAGTACCTCAATTTCTCAAAGAAAAACTAGCTAGCTGTCAGATCAGCTACTAATGAGCAAAGGTACTATTATCAAGAGAAGGATGCTCCTGCCCACTGGATTCACGAATGTTACTCATTTTGATCACAAAATACTGCAACCGAGTGATGAGCCGCTGAGCGAACTCGCCTGGGCTCGCTTACAGCACCGACTCAGCCCTCAAGACTACTGCTATTGATGATAACCCATTGCCTATTTTCACAAGATATTGAGAATTACATGTGAAAAAACTTGAAATTAAAATCGCGAGATAAATTAACAAAAAAACGGTTGTGTGTTCAGCTGCATGCTTCAACCGAATGGTTATGATCTGGGCTTATATGAATGGCTGTCATTTTAAAGTTAAAATATAGGTTTTGATATTTTGCACTATAAAATCATAGACAATGACTCTTTTTAAACTACACCTTGGATTCAGAATTAAAAATATTTTATTATTTTGATTTTATAGTCTTTACATAGGTAGAAACTTTAGAAGCACCCCTGTATGGTACTGCAAGGTTTATTGTACTTTAGCGTTGTTTTTCACCAAGAAACATTGTAAAATCGGTGATAACTTTTTTATTTGTACGAACATGATTCCTCATTTAGCTTGTTTATAAGCCCAGCAGTTCCTCCATTTTTACACAAACAAGAAAATAGTGAAGCAATGTACCATAAGGTGGAGCAACAAATAGTGAAGCAATGTACCATAAGGTGGAGCAACAAATTCAAATAACGTTGATGCTGAATAGTGCAATAAAGGTAGTGACATTTGGCGGCAATAACAGTCATGAAGTTAGCCAAGCAATAGACATCCTGACATCCAGTTCGCTATAGACGTCATAAATAGCCAGAAGAGGGTTCAAACTCTAAGGAATTCCTGACATAACTCGAAATGGCCCTCCTGTGCCTGCTGATGTAGGTCTGTTGAGTTTCTGCATGGGGAGAGGACTTGTGTTGTAACTAATTAAAAGTTTTCCCGTCTGTAACTGATGACGGGGAAATTTTTGGCATCGCAAAAGTAGGATTCTTAGTTGTTCAATGCACTTGGAAGATCTTTTGCATCTCTCGAGTTTTAATTGAAAAAATAGCAATGTACGAGTAGCAACGAAAGATACATGTATGTATTTAGCTGAGATCGACCAAGACAGGGATACTTATGCACACTGTAAATTATCTCCTAAACTGAATGTAGTTTGAGAAGTGCTGTTTGGTACAAAGTAAGGGAAATTTTTAAAGTTTGTTAAGTTGTACTTATATCAGTTTCAAATCATTCAAGAAATAATTTCTCTAAACTCACTTTCAATTTGAAATAATTTTCTGTGACTGAAACAGCTTTATACGCCTAATAATATTGTTTTTGGAGCTCACAGGCAGCTTTAAGTACGGATTCTATGTAAGCTGGGAGTAATTTTAAATTTTGAATCGCATTATCAAGACAGAGTAACACCGACACAAAAATGTTACATTGTGCTCAGCAGACAGTCATGGGTGATGTGCATATTGAAATTTTTGGAGAAATGATTTGAGCCTCAGAGCGATTTCATCTTTTCCTCGTCTGACGATGAATGAGAGATTCAGATGTTAAGTTTTTATTTAAGTAACTGATTGAACAATACTTATTTACATTTTTCTAAATGCATGACAATATCAAAATTTCAAGAATGTACTTTTTAATCTTGATCGGGTCCGTAAGAAAATTATTGTGTGTACATGCAAGACTGACAAAGTTGATGTTAGAGTTCACAACAATTTTCTGTGCATGTCCAAACTTGTTGAGTCGTCTACCACAACCATAAAATTTTAAAAATATTGATGAATGAACTACAATAAAAGAATAAGTGTTTCTGATTGAAGTTTTCCTGGCTTAGTCTGTTCGCTCTACAATTTTGGCTACTGATTAAGATGTGTCTTCAATTCTGTTGTGAGCTGTGAATTTAGCAACGAAAACGCATTTTCAAATAGGAATGCCGTTTCTAAAGTGTAAGGCTATTCTTTGAGAAAATATGTCCGTCATCACTGATTTCGACCATTGATTTTTAAACTTATTTCTAATTACAATTAATAATTTCAAGTTGTTCCTTGGGCTTTTTGTGACAATTTTTATTCTGTTATACTTTGAGATAATTTAGAGGGCTGTCAACTCAGTTCCCAACATTTTATTACCCTCTACGGTAGCCAGACGTATCATATAAATTTGCATTTCACTCTGCAAGCGCAGGAGTTATGACAGCTTCTCTAATTTTTGCCAGTTGTTCATTTGCAAGTGAGTGCTGATGTTCTGTAGCGACTTGCTGACACTCAGTATTTTATTACCTCAGAGTTGTAGACTCTTATGGTAGACAGCTAATACTTGTAATGTTAATTGTACTCTCTTTGACAACCTCATATCTCTTGTTTAAATAGCTCACAGACTGACAAAGTTTTCAAGCACATGTGTTACTATAGAATACTGCAACTTCTTCTCTTTTCTAGAGTGCCAAACGTTTATTTACTTACATTCACTCTACTAACCTGAAGTCGGTTGACAAAAAAATATGTTAACTAAGACCCTTATAGCTTTCAATCTATTTTTGTTTACGTTGGAAGAAAAATCAGCTTTCATTTCTCAAATAAAGTTTCTAGTTTATGAGGTTTATCTGGAGTCAATGCAAGTGTTATAGTAAAATTCATCCAGAGCTATCCTTTAACTTGACATAATACGTCTCCGTTGGTGAAGCACTCGATCAAGAAGGCATGCACATCAACCGTGAGAGATGTGGTTCAACCCCAGGGCATCTCATTGATTGTATTGTGGAGTGTTGCAGGAAAAGTTGAGAAAGAACATTTAAGCAATACTCTACAATATTGTGAATCTATATCGCAATCAACACAGCAGTATGAAAATCACCTCTATATGAAAGTATCTTTGGCCAAAAGGAACCCATTTTAGTGAACAGAAAGGGTTTCAGTTTATATCATGATGATATCCGTTATCAGACAGTTCGATTAATAGAAATTTTTTAAGCTAGCTCAGCTGTTAAGTATTGCTTCGTGATTAGTTGTATTCTACTGTTGGTACTTTTAATTATCACTTGTTTAGGTGGTATCAAACCATTTAGTTTCAAGCTGATAACACAAGTGGTTGAAAACTAATCGGACCACTATTTTGTTTCAATACCTCTAGAATTTTAGGAGGGTACCAATTACAGCTTCTTGACAGGTAGATTTATAAGAAGTTCTAAATAGTAATATAAAATATATGAATGAAGAAATATCAAATTTTAACAATCATAAATATTTTCATTAATTTGCGTCGACACTAAAATCGGATGTTGCTTTCGTTCCAAACTAATATTACAATGAGTCTTGCCCTTCATTGATGGCAGCTTGAACAGTACATTTGAAAATGATTTGAAAATGTTTAGCAAACAAGGCATTTTGCTTACCTAATATAACATCATTGAAATAATGAACCAGCATACACGTCGACGGTGGATGTGCGATAACTTTCAGGAACGTTACTACAATTATAATGTGTGTTTTACAACGAAATGTAAGTTTTTAAACCGGATTTTTGTCAGCAATTGCACTTCTTTAGACCAAGCGGTTCGGAGAGCACGTTATGCTAACAGAGTAAACCACAACTATGTTCAACTCAGTTGAATTAAGCTAAATGAGTGACCAGAGTGGCAACACACGACTGCATGAAACAATCACACTCATACAAATAGACTCATCTGCTTTATATGCATTCTACTAATTGTGCTTTTCAAATTCCTAAAAAAATGTAACCTTTACGATAATCTTTCTAAAATATTTCTGTTAAACAATGAATTCTTTAAGAAACAGTATTTTATATAAAGAACAATTTATATCTAAAATACATGATTTTGCGTTTAAAGGACAATGATACATACGCCATTCCTAAATCTGATTGATTCATTCTTAGCAGTCTGAAATGTTTTCAATTCTACATGAAAACTACTCCAAAACTACTAAAAGTTGACTTTCTTTAGTGGAATAGAAAGAAACTGCTTTAACTCTACGAGATTTTACACTTGTTAGCAGACCTGCTTTTGTTTTGGTGATTAGCTTCGTTAGGGAATTTCCCTAAAAAGTGAGGCCAGACATTACAAGTCAGTTTAATGTCTTTTAACGTAAAAATTTATCATTGGGAACAGTGGCTCAAAGTCCAACTAACTCAACGTCACCAAGGCGGTAGTGTCTAAAAGGCCCCCAAAATGCCAGTGTTCTTGACAAAGAAGTCGCGTTTAATGATTCAATTTATGACGCACAAAGGAAACTAAAGATCTTCATTACGCTGAGCGGGCAAAACAATACAGTAAAACTCGAGCTACGATGCTTTGACTGCAAGGCGTTTAAATAAAGATGACTAAAAAGTGTTTTAAATTTTGTTTCCAACACAAAGCTCAGCCTTCAGACAGAAGTTCAAAACTGAAAACGTCACTCAACATGAAAAAATGGATCATTGAGAGCAAATACTAAAATTATTATCGTCGTTTAAAGTTGAGTCATCATGCGGTTTGTAACTTTTTCCAAAACTTTAATTTCTACGTGTTTCTTTTATTTAATTCTTAACTTATTTGACATTCCGAAGTGAAGACGATTGAAATTATGTTTGAGCATAACTCGGCCTTGCGTTGTTAATTTAGTCCATGTTTCATTTATGGGAAAGGTCTGAAAGTCGTCTGACAATGATATTCTGACATCCTGCAGAGGTCTGACGGTCCTTCCCGCTGAAATTCCCAAGTTATTGAAATGACATCTAAAATTAAAAAATAATCGTACATGTTTTAAACCGCACGGCCGCTTCAACCACAAAATTCTTTCTTGTTTTATTTCTTCTGCCCATCGCTGTTGAGATAGCAAACGGTCGTGCAGGATTTTTAGCCAATAGCACGTAGGAATCTCATCTACGTGTCCTGATTTGGGCGTTGACGAATAATGAAGCTGGAACTGGATGCATGATTTGATTTTACTCAAGCATTTGATATCTGGATTATTTTTTGGTTCTTTAAAAAGTACAATTTACTGTTATTTCTTCCAGGAGAAGTAACGAGCGTTCTGTACAACGCAGGCAACAGTGAACAATCTTAAATGCCATCCGATTACATTGGTGTTCGATGTTTCCAAGGTCTAACATATAATACCAGATTTTCGGCTAGTTTTTCTGCACTGAATCTAAAAATCATATTCATTTTACTCAATCAGATCAGGTTAATGAAATATTAGCATTCTGAAAATATTCTAAATTCTGATCAAGTGAATAAAACGTAATATTGTAAATATTAGACTGATTTATTCACAGAGGGCTTACAAAATATTTTGAATAGTTAGCAAAAAAGTATAATGAGCTAAAGAAGCTACTCATGCATGAATGGTCTCTTTAAGGACTTCTGTTTGTGCTGAGTAGACTGCGCATCCCTCTTTAGGCACCTGCAGTAGTCGGCCAGAAAGTTGACATCCCATCGGCCTTGATAGCGTTCTTCCATAACACTGAGATCTTGGTGAAAGCTCTCACGCTGTTCTTCACTAGTCTCCACAGATCTCTGGAAAATAGTCCCGATAAGACCGGAGAAAGTGCATTTTCACTAACATGCACGCACAAAGTCGGCGAAAATTCTCCATTAACTCATCAACCACCTTCTGATACTGGGCACTTCTGTGGTTGCCAAGGAAGTTTGCGATGACAGACTTAAGGGACAACCAGACAGAGAGTCCAGCAGGATTCAGTGCATCATCAAAACTAGTATCCTTGATGGATACTAGTACCCTTATTTGAGGACCATCAAATATACCTGCTTCAATTTTCTCCATGCTTTTTCGACGAAACTTCTGATGGAAGAAAACAAATCTTCCACCTTCCCTGTCTAAGGCCTTTGCAAAGTTCTTGATGAGACCGAGTTTGATGTGAAGAGGTGGAAGCAATATCTTGCTCGGTTCAACCAGAGGGTGGGACACAACCTTGTATGATCCAGGTTGTAATACTTGTATTGATGGCCACTCATGTCTGACATAATGCTGGTCATCAGCACGACTATCCCATAAGCACAGAGAGCATAGATTCTTCGTGTAACCACCTTGAAGTCTTTGGATGAGTCCAATAGCTTTAAGATCTCCACAGATCAACCATTTTTGTTTCTGGTAGTTCAGAGCAGATAACAGACGTTCCATGCTTTTGTGGGATTCTTTCATTTCAACATTTCTTTCAAACAGGGATCAATGAAAACTTGTTTCCGATGTTCAGAAAAACTGCTTTGAAATTTCTGATGGACGAGTCAGTGAAAAGTCTTCATTCCATAGCATCATACTTCAGACCAAGTTATTCAATCAAGCCAGCGATATTGCTACAGTAGACCAGTGATGATGCTTCATCAATATGAAGAATTTTCTAAATTCTCGCTCGCGAACCCGATACCAGTAGAATGTTGTTTCTGGCGTCAGTAGATGTTTCTCTGGAAGACGAGAACCCAGTAGCTGGGGAGACTCCTTCGAGAGGTTCAGGTCTAGTGTCAGGTCATTGAGTTTGGCTTGGGTCAAAGGCACCGGTTGGTCGTCCTCTTCTGACCTGTTTGATCACACTTAGCTTTATCAATCATGTCACTAGATTTGGAATCAGAATTAGATTCCATGGTGCCATTTGGCTCAGGAACAGGAACATCGGGGCCATGGGGACCTGGCTTTCTGTTAAAAGGAACATTAGGGTATTGAACATAGTGCTTGTTCTTGCAATTGATGTCTTTTAGATTTGTCATGCAAAAATAGCAGTTGATAATGTGATCTTTCTCTTCCCTTCACACCATTGGGACACCAAATGGTATACTCTTACTTTTCTTGTTCCTCCAATCCCGAAGTTCTGTACACATGTTTCACAGCAGATATATTGAGCGAATATGTAGTTTATCCTGGTCCCCTAGTTAGACTCCAAAGTAACAGTGATATGGCTTCTTCACAAAATACGTGATTTTTGCTGAACGGTCTGTAAGAATCACATGTCCACATATCTAACAGAACCTACTAGGATAGATTTTACCAACCCAATTCATTTTTCTAGATCTGTAAAGAGATATGAAAGTAATTTTTAAACGTTATCCACGACTCAGTTTTGGAAAAGTAAAGCCCATGAATCCCTGAAATACGATATTTTAGAAGAATATGCTGGAGAAGAAATAGACTGTATCTTAGAAATCAGACCTGACGGAGAAAAATAAAGTGTATTTTTGAATTCAGGATGCGAAAAAAGGTCCTAAATCAGTTGGAAAACCCTTGATCTTTTAAAAAAAGTTTTGAAACGCAAACCAGTGTTATACGCAGACATGCAAAAAGGAAATGAACACATTTAAAATTCATTTTTTATTTACTTTGCAAAACGAACTATTCAAATACAATACATAGGTAGGAATACTTACTTTAGTGTTTAATAGGCATTTTCTTTGCAGTGTTTAAGTTAGAAACCGTTTTTTTTCACTCAACTGGTGAGTTTTGTGATTCTTTCATGCTGAATTTTTGCCCACTTTACACGTAACAATCAAAACAATTCGTCTTTAGGTGGAGTTTTTCAAATGAGTTTTTCGTATAACTTTACCTAATGTATTCCAAAGATTTTCAATTAGATTCATGTCTGGTGATTTGCTCGGCTAAGAAAGCTTTTTGATGACATTTTTAGCCAGCCATTGTTCAGCCCTTTTCGCTGTGTTACATACGTGGAACTCCATCTGTCATGAATAAAACTCATTTTTCGCTATGCCATCGTGTGACGTCAGAAGTAGTCCTTGCTGAAGTATTTCGATGTATCTCTCAGAGGTCTCAGTTCTACAACGTTGAAAACATATAATGATGCTTCGAACTAAAAGTTAGAGAAACGAAGGTGTCTTTTTACTTTGTGCATGTCTGTAAGTTACAGTCCCTTGCCTGCTTTAATCTGACTGATAAGGTCAACCACTACAAAACCTAAATAACGTTTATGAGTCATAAGAATATAAAGGGCAGGGAAACAATCAATACATTTGATGAGATGACTTTCTTATTGGAAATCATATATTTCTGCCGAAACAATATACATGGTTCCGAATAGTTTGGTACTCATAATAGTCATGCATAGTCTAGTAGAGACGCAGCAAGTATGTAACAATAATTGAAACTTCTGTTTTTATGTAATTTTTGTAAGGTAACTTTTCAGCCGTAATTCTAAATTCCTTATCCATTCAAATGAATGTAATAATTACATTTTATTGTAAGATAACTCTGGTATATAAACAGATCAATGTAGTATGAGGTTCAATACCTTACTGAAACAAGTTAAACATGCGCTAACTCAGTATAAGAATACTAGACAGTTCCCGAAGAAATTCCACGATTTAGATTTTACTAATTTGAAATTATTATAAAGATGAATGCATTAAAGATTTCCTATAAATCATTGTGTTTGAAATGAATACTTTGTATCAATTTCATTCAGAACTACCTTTCTGCATCTTATCTACCGATAACATGGCCCAGATAGAACCTGTTGATATTCCTTTGTTCAAAAGTAATAAAATGAAAGATCTATGAAATAAAAAACGTTCTCAGTTTCACCCGCAAATATTTTTTATTAATATATACAAAACTTCCATTCTGTATCTTACCGACCGATGACATGGCCGTGTAGGAAATAAAAGCTAACAATAAAAAATTTTGTATTTTATAGTGATCCAGAGCCTTTGGTATCCACAATACAATGCTTGTAATACATGCACACCCGTTCTGATTTCAGTTCAATAATTTTTCTTCAGTAATAGATAGGAAGTAATGGGACGGACACACACAGATACAGAGAGAAAGATGAAGATGTATTGTTTATACGTGTAGATATCATTTTTTAAATTTAGCCATGGGAAAGGCTAGTGTTAAGTTTTAAGCTTAAATTGAAACACTCGAGGCATAATTTGATTTTACTTCTTCTTTATTCGTTACGAATTAGTATCCCTAGATACGCGATTTAAGATCTGAGTATCTACATATATAATCGACTGTGCATCTCCATCTCTCTGTATCTGTGTGTGTCCGTCCCATTACTTCCTATCTATTACTGAAGAAAAATTATTGAACTGAAATCAGAACGGGTATGCATGTATTACAAGCATTGTATTGTGGATACCAAAGGCTCTGGATCACTATAAAACATGCCGTTTGTTCCGTTATTAGCTCTCTTCTCCAACACTGCCATGTTGATAAAATAGATAAAATAGAAAATGGGAGCTCTGTATACATTCGTGAAAAAGATTCAAAGTCTGATAATACCACCAGCACAACTGAAAAAATGTACTCTATTTGATAGAACTTTAATTTGATCACGTTTAAGTAAAAGAAATATCAATGGGCACTATCTTGGCCATGCTATCGGTAGATAAGATGTAAAATGAAAGTTCTGTGTACAGTAATGAAAAATATTCATTTAAAGCACAGTAATTCGTCACAAATCTTTAATGCATTCATTTTTATGATAATTTTAAATCAATAACATCTAAACTGTAAAACTTGCCCGGGTACTGTCTAGTGCATTAATAAAACATTGTCTGACACCTGCTGGAACTGCGCTCATCATGTCACCTCCAGTGCCACAAACACAGCACGTGCTCGATAAATATTTTCAGGAGCGGAAAGCCCTCTAATGGATTGCTAAGAAACATGAAAAAACATTTAGGAGGAAATACACACTGTAGCCTCAGATAACTAAATTCCCGATGAACCGTCCAGAATTATTAGAAAACACCACAGCCATGTCTGTACCACTCCACCAGCATTAACAAAACTGTTCATTCAAGGTTTCTCGTTTACGTTATACATTAAGGCTTTTTATGTTTACTTGTTCGCCCACAGTATAAGACGAGTTTTACCTCTACGGTGTACGCCCTGTTACAAGGCATCAGTTCATATGCATACTAGCAACGTAGCATATGTACTTCTAAAACTGCACGAAACCTTATGATATATTTTCTTTTGTCTACAAGTTCTTTCATAATTCATTTTCCTGCAGTTCTTGTTGCGTTAAATGAACTCTTGTTTCCATATCATAACACTGATATGCATACTTTTACTAGAAATTAATAGTTTTCATTCAATACAACGGTTCAATTTACGCGATAGTTGAATAATTTCCCTTTCCAGCCTCAATTCCCTCTCAAGTTAGGACTTTAATTATGCATTGGGTCTGAGACATGAGACCAAGAGTGCTCTTACTGTTACTTAAAATTGATAGTATACATAATTTCCTATGCATATAGAATAAGAACATAAATCGCTGATAGCATGTGCATAGACTGCTACAGTGTAAACTCGACTTAACATGAAAATTGACAGGAGATGTTAAATAAAACAAGCTCTGGAACTTCTTGCCTTGAGCATTTAGTCGTGAACAGGACAAAATTTCATCAAAAGACTGTTCTTAAAGGCCAAAAGAAATCAGGGGAATAAGGACTATGCGAATACTTTGACTGAAATTTATATAGGAAACCTTATTTTATATACATATAATATAAAAAATGAATAAAAGTCATAAAACATTAATTTACCATTACATATCGATAACTGGGATGAATACAGTCAACAAACTACAATGAATCCCTAATATGGAGTATGAGAGTAGAATAGTTACAACCGTCATTAAAACCAAGTCTGAACATTAAAATAAGTGAAAATAAATATGTACGATGACATAACATTTATTGGTACTTATACATACTGTATTTGGAACCGGGCCATTCTTTTTATGCATAGTTGTTTTTGTTAAAATAGATATCTGTTTTCCTGAATAACCTGATTTGATGCCCTTTCAGCTTTTTAAAGTAACAGTGAACACCAATATAATACCGCACATGAAGTGAACATATGGATAAAAAACCTCTGAAAATCCTGACAGAATATTTTCATTTCACTAAAGATTTCAATTTGGCCAAATAACAGTAAATGATAATAAAAGTGAAGTTATTTGGTGGGCTTGAAGAACGAAGTATGATTTTCGGATAACTCAATGAACAATGAGTGTCAGGGCTTAAAGTTAGGACTAATAAGTCTAGGAAGTTTGCCCATAAATTTAGTTGCATTTGTTGAATCACAGATAACACTGGGACCTAAACAGATCTAGTTGTTTTATAACTTTGTTACTAGCACAACATATAAATGATTCATTTCATACGAAAGCTAGAAAAGAATGCCGACTGATAAGCAGGCACGAGTTAATTCAACGCTTTCCCAAAGTGTTATATTTTTCAGACAAGTAAAAGTAAGTAAAAAATGGTGCATGCCTAATAACGTTATACAAAAATTTCTGTAAATGAAGTAGAATTGTGCACTGTGGCGTCAATAACAGAATTTTTTACACTAAACAGTTTTTGCGAAATTGAAATAAACATTTCGAAGTAGAACATCTTTCATTTGTTATGGAAAATACAGTCGCTAGTTTAAAACTTTAGCATTATCTCAAATAAAATGTGTTTAGTCGATAAATGTATGAAAAAATTTATGCACACACTTGAACTTTGTAAGCACAGACGTGACGTTTAGGACGTATTTTATTATGCGTCCCTTGCTGTGTGTGGAGACCGAGTCGTTGGCTAGACGCAGCGCTTCCTATGCTTACGAGATTATTTGCATAGAAAATAACAATTATTACTTGCCAGATACAATCTTGAATCTATTTCAATAAATGTCGTTGTTAAGTCATAGTCGCAGCTGTCTTATTAAATTTGCATCTTACTGAATTTGATAAATTAGGCTGTGAAGTTAGGCTTCAGTTCTCAACAACGGCGTCAAAATCGTTTACAGCAGTCATGCCGTAAGCTTCTATCCCAGTATCAGCAATTCTTTGGACTGGTGGAACTGAAAAAACCCTCCTTTGTAAGAAAATTCATTTTCTCATATTTTAGAAATTCTTCTGATGTGGGGGAGCGAATTATTTATGACAGTAACATTCTTGTATAATAATATACTCATCTAATTTTTGAAGTAATGTTGACATCATCATCCCAAAATAGCAATCGGAAGTCATGCACCTATAACGTACATGAGTGAAGTAACTGTGCATGCCATGAATTCCACGTAGTGTTATTAACAAATTGAATTTGTTCAGCCGGAAAAATTCAACAAAACACTTGCACTAGCGTTCAGTACACGTTACTTGACTCTTACAGGAGAGAAGCTACGTGCTGTTGGTGAGGTCCGCCTCAGTTAGGTAAATATATCCGTCACCTAATATATCAGGAAAGAATTGTTTAGTTTTAAGACAAGGATGAAAACCATAACTGCATCAATGAATTCATACTCCTACTGGGATTATGATTGCATAATTGTATGAATGACTTGATACTACACTACTCAGTACATAATTATTAGGATAGT